>JAOSBP010000001.1:20398788-20408887 GCA_027563825.1 Erythroxylum mucronatum | reverse complement strand
AGCATGATGATTAGGTTACATGGGCACACCAGGGAAGATTTTGTAAGTGGAGTTTGGGATGTTATAAGATTGAAAATATATTCCAAAATGTCTTTAAGGGTTCAAGGGATTAAGAATGAAAAAAAATTTTAAAAAAATTTATAACCCTTCAAAGGAATACAAACGCTCAAGTTTCACGAGTTTAAGCAAGAGAGTTGGGTTCCGGGAACGGGATCCAACAAAATGTGTATTGTGGTTGTGGTTAGCACCAAAGAATACATAGGTCAATCCTATAAAGGATGTTAGTTAATTACCAACTATTTATAAACTTAATTATCTAGATCAATGATTCTGATTGATTGAAGAAGAGAATAAAATAAATAAATAAATATAATTTTCAAAACAAACAATGATCAAGAATAAACTAATCTATGAATAAGTTATATTTAAGTAAAGTTTTGCCTAAGACTCTACTATGTTTAATTAACTTTAATTTAATGAATACGTCTAGTTTCTTATACCAATAAGGATTCTTAAGTTATAACTATATTCTCTCTTAAGATATATAACTCCTATCCTTAGATTATTCTATTAAAATCCCTTTCAAATCAAGATAACCTAAGAATGTATTAATTTTCTCTGTAAACAATCTTGATATGTTTTACCCTAACCTAAGAAGATCTTGGAGTTCTCTCTCAAATAAATCATGCTTTATCCATATTTTGATATAATCATACTTCTCATCTCTAAAATATCACTGAATTAATCAAATAATTGAGTCTTTCACTTTCCCTCCTTTAATTTAATTAATTATAAGAACATGGATAAATCTTAAGAAAACTAGAAATTCATTAAATTGAAGATCAATTCAACATATAGATACTATATTCTATCCCACATAAATCTAGATCCTAATTAATGCATAATTAAAAAATAAATAAAAATAAAAAGAATAATAAATCATTGTCATGAGTCTTAAATTTTAAATTTTGATGTATTTGATAGAATCCTTGTATTTTTTCTAAGATTGACTTTTTCTTGATTAATAAGTGATATGGAACAACTTTTTAATGATTTTATAACGCTTTCAAAATATCTCTTGTACAAAAATCTTTGCATTCTTTTCTTCCTCTTTTCTTAAAATCCAAAATTGTAATCTCTAATAAGTAAAATGACCCTAACATAGGATCATATGCCATATACGCTTAATGCATTATGTAACTTCTTAAAAAAATTTATGGCTAACTCGAGATCAATATAGGGACTTATAAGGTCCATGATTTTTGATATAAAGGTTATCACAAGGTGTGTTGGGTGGCAATGGAGATAGAAGCAACCACTTTGGAATATTGGTCTAACAAGGTGGTGTATAGGTGTTATATTGTAGGGTCTTTCTCTAGTTCTTTCATAGTATATCCAAATCGGTCCAATTCTTCTTCAAATTAGCTATTTTTCCTTGAAGAGGTAGAAATAAGATTTGAAACAAAATATTTCTTATTTTGAGTATCAAATCTTAAAGAAATAAATGTAAATAGCCATCAAACTCCCCCACACTTAACTAATTGCTTATCCTTAAGCAAACTATTTTAATAATTCCAACTCAAATAGAAAATAATCCCAAAAAGTGCTAAATAAATCAAATATACCAGTGAAGATTTTCCATTACTCATCCAATCACGCAGATCATCAAAATCCTATGCAACTAATTATTTATCTCAATTCATAATTCACCTTATGATCTTTCAAGATTCACCAAATAAAAAAAATTCAATTCCATGCATAAAATGAATAGACAAAAGAAAAAATGTATCACCTTCTAAACATATTCACACCTCTTATTAATAAGACATAAAATCAAACAAAATAAGAGCATTAGGAGGTTGTTTGAAATGTCTTCTAGCCTTTTTATGTGAAAGTAAATATCTTGTCATGAATACCCCTAATTATTTAACCAGATCACTATCTTAAATGGCAACTAAGACCACTCTATCATTGCAAACTCTTTTGCTTAGTTTAAAGCTAGCGGAATGAAATTATTTACGTTCATTTATTCAAATTTTCTTTTTATATGGGATAATAAAAATGCTCAAAAGAAGTCACAATTACTTGATGCATGTACATTTTATACAAAGAATATTATAATGCTTATCAAGGATTCATTCTCCAAATAATCTCCGTTAATATGCTTCCAAAGGTTAAAAAAAATCTTAAAAATTATTTTATGTTGAGAATTTTAAGACAAAAATTGATAAGCTTGAGCATGGTATATAATCATAATCCTATAGTGAAAAATATTTTCCTTAATATTTTAAGCATATAAGACTAATAAAAAGTAATGAAAGGGAAAAATTTATAATGGAGGACTTGAACTTCCCTAATTTGAGACCTGTGACCCAATTTTAGGTGAAATTCCTTAGTGTTGATACTTCCATTAAAGTGTGGTTTAGAATTTTAAAGAGGCATATAGAAAATTTTAAGTCAAAAGGAAAAAGGGTACAAAAAATGTATATAGATAATTAAGATTTAAGAGTAATTAAAAAAATAGAAAAGAAAAGTACAAAATCAACTTAATCCTGTGGAGGAGTTGGAAGTACTAGTGGTGGTGCATAAGATAATATCACCCATGATTCCTCTAGGTCATCAAAATTTATCATGTCCACTAAGCTCCTTATAGCTGACTAAGTGACCTCTATTTATGTATCATCCTAATCATCTATAGGCTATCAACAATAGCTAGGATAGTGATCTCCTCTCCTGATGGTGAGATGGTCTCCTTAGGCTATCTAATTTTTACATCTCTTGTCTCCTCTTCTCTAGCAAGCTCCTCGAGCTCTTCATCATCGATATCGCGCTTATCATACTGGTTCTTTTCCTTCTTATGCATGGTTGGCTCCTTAAGCTTAGTGGGTCACACTATAAAGGTAGGATCTCCACTCTAAGTTGGTATGTGATCTTCACCATGGTGTCACTTAGCCAGTGTAATCACTGATCCATGTATAAAGATGTGTATGGTTAGACACTGATGTAGTGCTTGGTGGTAGAGGTGAAGATGTTACATGCTTTGCTCTTATAGTTTGGTTCTCTTAAGTGGGGCCTCCTTTACTACTCATAATGGGGCACCAACATGCACGAAGTGCTATCCTTTCCCATCCATCTAGAGCTTCACAATCAGTCTGGCCTGTAGACTATCCATCGTGAGGGCCGTAGGGGTGGATGCTACTATAAGATCAAAGTCATTCACTAGCATTCCTAGCCCTCCAGTTAGTCTTGTAAGAAATAAACCATCACCAATGATCCTAAAGTTGGCTTAGTACATATATTTGTAGGCCAACTGGTTAAACGTAATCTTAAAGTTTATCCTCTTCCTTCAACATATATTGTAAATGAGGAAGAGGTCCCTCTGGCTCACTAGGCCAATGCTCCCTTCTCGCATAAAGTTAATGCAGTAAGAGCTTGTGCATCTACCATATCGTTAGGAATTAAAATCATGAAGCCTTTGATTTTATGGGATGATATAAATGTATAGTGGCCATTGATCACTAGTAGTTCCTCAAGTCAGCATTTGGCTAGTGCTAGTGTAAGGAGATCCTACTAGTGTTAAAGGTTTGCGTATGTGCAACCAGCGCACCTAGCCTAAGGGCCCACCATTCTTAGTTTTGTAACCTTCTAACGTTATTTTAGTTGGTGAAGAGTATTAAATGCTAATTAATGGTTGCAGAGAAGGAATGAAATAATTTTGGGTGGAGATTATGAAAACTACGTAATCTTTTCAACTTCTAAAATAATCCTTTCAACTTCCAAACTAACAGTTAAGACTGAAGAGCATTAATTGCTAATTAATGGTTGCAAAGAAGGAATAAAACAATTTTGGGTAGAGACTAACATTAACATTTTTGCTTATTATAGTTTTAAATTCATTTGAAGCATCTTACACTCTATTTTTTTTAATGTGCATCAACATATGAATCTAAGATACTTCAATTCAAAATTTACAGCAAATGATCTTCACAGTTTTGTTAGAATTTAAAATGGGCCTATGGGCCCACACGAGAAGGAAAGCTAGACCACATACAAGCCCAAGTGAGGTTCCATCCTAAAATCAATTGGTGATAGGTGGAGTAGCCCACTAGACTTATATGTTAGTTTACTTTCCTCTCTTTCTCCAATATGGGGCAACTCTCACTCTTTATATTTCAACACACCCCCATCACGTGTGGGTCTAACACGTGACGTAATATGTCATTTTGAGGTGTTAACGGCTAACATAAAAGCAACCCGCTCTGATACCATATTATAATTTTATAATAGACCTATGGGCCCACATTCAACATTAATATTTGGTCAGGCCGTCTAAGATTCCTTAAAGACTTTGAGTCAAAGTTTGATAAAAATTTTAATTTTGAAAATTAAAATTATATACTGAAAATTCAGAACATGCAATATTATTAATAGTAAAATGAAAATTATAATATCGACCTACTTTAAATTTATTTGCAAATTCTGTTTCAAGTCTTAAGACATTAATTAAAAATTAAAAATTAAAAACAATATTAATTTTAATCAATTCAAGTAATTTGTCAAAATTACATAATTTTCTTCACAAATTTAAATAACATTAAACTTTCACATATTTAAACTCTAAAAAATAATACGAAGTTCGTATAATTAATTTATATTATAATTTTAAAATTTTAATAATATGGTAAGTTTTAATTTTATGTGACATTTAATATATAATAATAGTTTTAGTTTTACTTAAAACTCATAAAGAAAGTTTTTATATTTTAATTCCAAATATTAAGAGACAGCCTTGGGAAAATTAAAGATATGATTTAATACTCCCGGAAGATCAAATTTCACATCCAAAACCCGGCGATCAAAGTCATGACAGAGATCGAAGAAGATGAGAAGAGTAACAGCAACGATGAAGAAAGAAGGAAAAGAAGCGAAGAAGAGAAAATGGTAGAAATAACCCTCAAAGCTATTGGCCCTTCTCCTCCATCTCGCCTCCTTGTACCCTGCAACATCAAGGTAATCGCTGGTTTCATTGAATTTCTTGTAGATATTGTTAATTCAGTTACCTAGTTGCAGAGTCAAAACCCATGCTGGATCAGCTAACAAGAACACTGTAACGAAAAAGATTGTAGTTGTAGCTTGGGAACCGTGAATTCAGTTGTTGACAGTGATTTGGACTTAGGATTGTGGTCAACGTCAATGGTATTATCTATGTGTGTTGAACTTTTGTTTAGATGGGAAGAGGGTAAGGAGTATCTACGAATGTTTTTCCGATTATGGGGATGGGCTTGGTTAGGAAATTCTTGCTTGCCCAAAATGTTCTTATTCGATCAAGTGGTTAGACTTGATTATGAGTTGTGGGCATTGCTGTCTCATTCTTTTCAGCTGTGACAAGTTGTGGCAATATATCTGGAGAGGTTCAATTTTGTTCTATGCGTGGATGTTGCACTGGAGTAAGGGTCATGTGGATTGAATTCACATTGCAATTAGAAAATTTTAGTTTCATACTCCTGACTAGAAAATAGTAAAAATGATTTTTGTTAGGGTATTAAGATGGCTTTTTAAATCATTCTGTCACTCAGGTGCGTGATTTGAGAAAGTTGGTTGCAGAAAGTACTCATCTACCAATTGATAATTTGAGGCTTATATGGCATGGGAATGTATTACGTGATAGCAGAGATGAGGATGATGTGCACCTCCAACTCAGTGCTGGGGGTATAGCTCTTTCCTATAATATTAGCTCAAGTGCTACTTTTACCTATCTTCTTCCTTTTGCAACAAGTATATCTATATATTTATATATACATATATATTTGTCTAGAATTATTTGCATGTAAATTTCTCTTGAACGCTTACATGATTTTTGTTTGTTTTTCCTTCCTGCTTGTTGAAACTACGTGGAAATATATACTGTATCCTGTGAATGACTGAATTTGAAATCCGGTAGTGATTGTGCAAATATTTTATTCAAAGTGATAATTAAAACCTTAAATAGTTTGAAGAACTATCAAAATATGTACAATGTATAACAAGGTTCAAGGGGAGAGCTCATGTCAAACTGCAATGAGGATGTTTATCTTTGATGTTATTTAGACTTAGCTAGTACAATAGGGCTGTAATGGCCTGTCACAATTGTGTTGTGCCAACTTGTTTAAAGTTTACTGGGCAACCAAATGAACTTGGGATGCTAGATATGATGCCCAATGTTTGACTGGTGCTAAGTTGTGGCATGGAAATGTTGTTATTTGATTTGTACCTTCATAAATATGTTATGATCTATGTCATTTTGAAGGAGTTTAAGATCTCTACAACATATAGTGGCTTTCTTGTGTATATCTCTCTTCGTCCATCTTTAACTTTTGTATGTTATTGTCTCTGTTGTAAACAACAAAACAGCTACTCCTATCATGCTGAATTCTCCTCACAATAATGCTTGTATAATACTTCAATATTTATGGTTGCTGCCTTCGATAACCATTTATATTCACCATAGCTTCTCATTTTGCAATCTTCATCTCTTTGAAGGTTTGGCTATGTTATTCACGGTTAATTAAGATTCTTGATAATTGATTGAATTGTTTATATCATGACTGATGTTATTCTTAAAACTGATGAAAAAATTCAATTTAAACTAATTACAAAACAGAGCTTTCGATACTTAGAAGTTAATTTCTTTCATCATGAAACTCACAGTAGTTTAATAGTGTATTGTTGAAGATTTATAGTTCTGTAGTTGAATCTCTTGAGGTTACATCTGAGAAACAGTATTGATATTTTAATACCAATGAAGGGAAATCCTTAAGATAAATGATGTATGTCCTAATTTTCCGATATTATTCAATTAATACTTTATTTGGACAATGATATTTGCTTCACTCCTGCAAAATGTATTACACTAGACCTGATGTGTTACTTCTAGAATCAAGGGAATTTTGGTTTATTGTGTAGATTCCCTGATGGTTGCTGTCAAACCAAAGCCACCAGCTAAACATCTCCGTGATGGATTTGATTTTGATGATGATGATCTGGTAAACCCAAATAATCAATGTTGTTGAACTGATTTTAAATGTTTTGTAAATGAGAAATCATGTCTTTTTAAAATTTGTTCTAAATTTTTACTCTTCAGAAATTTCGGTTGCCAGAGTCAACGAGCCGGTGGAAGAGGAGGCTTTACATTTTTCTCCATGACAAGTTGAAGCTTCCAGGTAAGCACCTAGCTTATGGTGCATCACTTTAAATTGTCTTCTGCTGATTGATTCTTGTTTACTGTTTCATTCATAGATATCTTTTTGATGGCACTTTTCTCCCTCTCTCTCAAGATGTGGGCTGTAATTATTTTATGGTTCATTTTGGCACCATTTGCCAGTAGATGGGATCTTGGACCTCTATATGTAAGTTGCTTTTATCTGTTGGTTTTCTTAGGTTTTAACTGCTATGTTTACAATGCATATTTGTGGTTCCTTTTGTAGCATAGTGAAGCAATCTCATTTCAGTTGTTGTTAACTTGTTATTGCTTATTTGCCTACTTTTCCCATGGTAATTTAGATTGCCCAACGTCCAATAAGTACTCTTGATCTAGTATTAAAAGTTTCTCTAATATGCACTGTTAATTCTTCTTTTCGTTTCCTTTCATTTTCTTTTAAGCGCTCGAATAACGAGCTGGTGTTTGCAATAATTACACTATTATAACAATTTCATTTTATTTCATTTTCTTTTGGTTTATTGATTGTTTTAATTTTTTCGTTCCTTTTCCTTTCCTTTCCTTGGGATTTCTAGGGTTGGAGTTGGGTTCAAATGCAGTGCTTGAGTCAAACAGACTCAAGCTAAGTTTCTTAGCTTTTATTTAGCAGTTCCAGTATCACAAGCCTAAATTTTGTACTTGGTTCAGCTGATTTATCTAATTTTTTTGGTACTAAATAACTTTCTTAATGGATTAGATTGTGGCCTGTCCTGGCGTGTTTACCTTGTAAAATAGGTAAAAAGATTCACATAAATTAAAGCAATCCTTTGAAGTTATAATTATAATTTGTCTGCCTACCTCATAAGAAGTAAATTACCATTCATTTTGATGTTGTATCAGAAGTTTAGGATTTCCAATGCAACTGTCATAATACCATAAATATGCTGCTTTTCACGAATTGTACTTTGGTGGGATCATAAATTGGTAGTGGGATGTGTATCTCCTGAAATTGTTTTACTTGAACAAGATTGGACGAAGAAAAATCTTGCGTGATGCGGAAGAAAAAACTCGATCATTGTCTTGTTAATATGAAAAAAATATATTGTGTTTGCTTCCTGACTAATTCCGTGTCTTGATCTCTGGTTGCTAAATGATTTCAGATACTTGGGACAGGCTTTTGTATCATCTTCCTAAATCTTGGACGACGGCGAGCTGGTGAACTCAGGTAATGTGTGTTTAGATGTATGATATGTATTATAAGCATAAAAAGATGATGTTCATTTTCTTTTGGTGTTTAAATTCAGTAAAAAGATTAGATTCTATAAGAAAGAAGTGAATCTCATGGAAAATGTCCCTTTTTCGTATTCTTTTGGTGTGATCGGTTAAATTCATAGCCAAGATTAGGGAGTTTGTTGGAATAATAGGGGGTTGTGTGACTATTATTGGGAACTTGAAAGGGGTATATGAAGGTTTTTAAAATATAATAAATGACAGTAAAATCATATAGCTTTTTCTCTTTCTGTAAAATCATTGGTTGTCAATGGAAGTTGGTAACTTTTTGAAGTGTTGTATTATACTAATAATTTGTTTACAGCTCCTGATTAAGCAACTTTGACTCTGCTTCTGTTCATGTATCCATTTTCCTTCGTTGAATTGAAATTATATCAAGAATTTATGTTGGAGAATGTGAAGTAGTGTTCAATAATTGTTGTTATTTAATCCAGTGCATACTCTATATTCAACGAAGACTTTCGGGAGCTTCCAGGAACCCTTAATGCAGATCGCCTTGATAGAGACATTCGGGCTGGTCAGTTTTGATACTGAGCAATTTCGATCGCTGTGCTGTTTTACAGGTCAGGACTTTGACAAAATCTACATCTGCTGACTGCTCATAGACTTAAGATTTAAAAATACCACCAACTCATTTATTTCAGTTACCTCATCAGTTTTGTATTGCATATTTAGGACTTGTTATTTTCAGTTTTTTTTCATCAATTGTTAGGGTAAGCGACTACTCTTGTATAATGCAACCAAAGATACTTGTAAAAGTTATATACACAGGAAAACTTGGATAAATGAATATTCGATAAATTAATAATTTCGATTAAATAATAATTTTCTCCAGTCCCGATTTGAGCCAATGGGATAAAATAATAACCTTGCTATGCATAAAATAATAGTTTTAAAAAAATTTCCTTGAGGCCCACTGAAAATATAAAATAATAATTTATTAAATAACTATGAAAATTACATATATAATTCATAAAATAAAGCACTTCTTAAACAATTTTTATTTCAAATTTTATGTTTTCTTAAAATATGTATCTATAGTAAATTGATTCTTCTTTTCATGTGAACTGAATTCAATTTCATGTTTAACTTTTTGGAGGGTATAAACTACATTTGACAAATACTATGCTGATCTTTTAAGAGTACTTAATATTGTTGATTGACTAATAGAGAGATCAAACTTTTGTTGAATCCATTGGTGTAAATCTTTTTGACTTGAAGAGGAATGCTGATTTTTGTACTCACATAATGCTTTTCTCATCTCATCTAGACTTTTTTTACACCTTTCAAATGAGTAGTTATGAAAGAGCAGATATAATATATGAATTTTTATATTTTGGTATATGAAGTTAAAATACATGTATTTGTTTATAAACTCTATACAGTACTGTATACTTGAAACAATTCACAACACTTCATATTCTAATGTACCTACATGTACTCTATTTTGAATCACGTTAACCTAAGATTAATAAACTTATTTTTGACAAGATTAATAGACTTAGATATAATGCACCATTATTAATTAATTGTTTATTTATTTTCTTTTCTTAGTTACGAAAAAATTAATTGTTTAATTTGACAAATATAATGTACAAAATAAAAATTATTCTATAAATTAATAAATATTAATTT
>JAOSBP010000001.1:20372755-20387637 GCA_027563825.1 Erythroxylum mucronatum | reverse complement strand
AATAGAATTGTCTTAGGCACGCAAACCGGGAATGTCATGTATGCATGTACAGTAATTTCATGTGCACAATTTCTACTATGTACCAATCCTATGATGCATGAGCAATCCTATGAAATCCCAATCTATCCTATCCTATGCTAAATTACTATTCTACCCTTCCAATTGAGGGTGGGATGTTACAATATCGCCGTCTTTATTTTGATTGCATCTCCTGACAATGTCTTCTTTAGTTGTATGAGAGTCTTGCTACTCTCCATTTGTCGTATTCCTTTTTAATCCTTCAATAAATTTATTAATTTCTCACAGAAAAGCTTGGTCAGTGGTCTCATGCAAGGCTTCTTATTTGTGGGCATTGTTAGCTAGTAAAGATGAAGGTAAGCCTAGTTTTGCTTTTATTGGCACACATGTTATGGAAGTACGAAGCTTTCCACATTTTTTGCTAATATGAAAAATGATCAAGAAGAAATGACATTTCAGTCACTTTTTTATTTGTACTGAATTCAACAATTCAATGATATAGAGCATATAATACAAACCAATTATATGAAATAAGAGTTTTAATTTTTTAAAAAAATAAAAAAATTAAACTAATAAAAATAAAAGTGATCTTTTATCAAGGCTAAACATAAGACGTACACATGCAATGGTTCGATTCTTGCATGATTGGTACTGTTGGATATTTTTGACATTTCTCATAAAGTTGGACAATATTTAATTAATTTTTTAGTTTTTCAATAATTTATAGGTTAAGTTACGTAATTTGATCTGAATAAAGATAATAAAGTGACCTAATAAATGATCTAAGTCAATGGGTCAAAGGCTAAGAGAAAAATAGGTCCCGATTAGTGAGTACCGGATCCATATCGGGCATGTGATGGGAAAACTCGTTATGAAAGCTATAAATAAAAGTTAAGGTCTCCTGTAGTTGCTCATGTCATTCATAAGCATAAGGATTCTCTGACCAGTTAAGAGAGCATATGTTTTGAGAAAATTGTAGAAAGACATGACTGCGTCCCGGTAAGTAGTTCCTGTGAAGACGACGATTTATTTGCGCTCGTTTCAGCTTCGAAAAGCTTGTTTGAAGTTATGGAACTAAAATCAGGTATTTTTTGCATTTCTTCGTTTATTGACCTTTCATGTTCGATCCAAGATACGTAACTAAGGTCCCGTTATGTATTACATGTGGTATCAAAGTGGTGACATGATCGGGTGGTTAAAAACTTAGATTTTTCAGTTTTTCTCCATAAGGTTCTCAGAGAGTTAACTTCTGTTTTTTGATTTTTTCTTGCTTGTTATTATATGAAATTGGTATAAATGTGTTTAGCTTTGAGAAACGAGGTGAAAACGAGCCTAGGAGTGTAAAAAACAGACTTGAATCTTGCCAAAAATTGCCTTGTTCTGACAAGTTATTGTCGGTCGCATGTGGTACATACGCCCGATTGGTGAATAGAGGCACTGGCGCATGACGTGTCTGGCTCGTGTGTCACACGTGTCAGTGTCCCGGTGCATCTGTCGTTGGCAAGTGTCCAACACGCCCTACTCGTATAGACGCGTGGTTGGCGCCAGCCGACACTTGCCAACGTCAGACGCGCGGGGACACTGACGCGTGTGACACACGAGTCAGACACGTCGCGCACCAGTGCCACTACTCACCATGTTACTCGTACAGAAATTTAAAATACCAAAAATTTCAAATTTCTCATAAGGTTGCCCCGAAGTGTTTTGGGTTAGTTTCCAGGTTTGAGAAATTTATAAAATGAGTTTTTCCATTTTCTGGATTTATTACATTAGTAATAAATTAAAGTTTAACCCTAGAAAAGGAATGAAGGCGTTCTGAAGCCGATTTTGAGTGAATTTTCATACTTTAGACATCGTATGAGAGAGATATTTCAGGTTTTGGTGTCTAGGGTCTCATGTTCAGTGTTTGGGATCATATGATAGCCATTTGGAAAAGGTCTTAGAAGATGTTATAAATTGAGTGAATTTTCAAACAACGAACTTGCCATGAGGGAGATACATAAGGTTCTTGTGTCTCGGAGTGCTTGATGATGCAAGATAGTCGCTCTAATGAGATTTTTTCGCTATGAAAGTCTCAAATAAAGTTTTCAGAGAATGTCTTTAGCACGAGTGTGTGAGAATAAGATTGTGCATTCGGGTTTTACATTTATTGATGTTACATTGTCACATACCATATGCCCATAAAGAATGTGAAGAAAACATAAAGATGTATCCCTTGTATTTGTGGACTTTTTGAGAGCTAATGAGGATGTAGTCACCAAAATGGTCTTTCAAGTCCGTATTTTGAATTGTTCTGCTTGCATGTTGGTGGATGTCTTTGGTCTTATGTTGGCCTAAAGGTTTTGGCCTTACATAAGATTTTGAGATGTGTATAAAGACATTAGATGGAGGCAAGTTGTTGCTCAAGTGATCTATTCGCCCAAAGGTGGTAGTGTCATGAGAGTGGATGGTTTGTACTCTGATCGCTTTTATGTGAAGGTCTAACTGCATATATTATGTATTCAGCCCAAAGATGTTTTATAATATGTGTGATCGGATTCTCGGTACAGATAATATTTAATGGCTTTGAATACCACTATTATCTTACATTTGTGTTGATCTTTCAATTGTCATTTTGAAGTCACCTTTCCTGTCAAAAAAATCAATGTCACCATTGAGACCCTGACCGGTTTCAATACGAAGAAATGGACAGAGGATGTATTGAATGCTATGGATATCTGAAACTGATATGGCCATTCGAACAGACAGGCCATCTCTACCTACATCTATGAGCTTGAAAGCTCATAAAGCAACCTATAAGCCTGGGATCGGTCTAACAAATTATGTTTAAAGACCATTAAGAGATCCATACTTGTCCATCTACTTAATGGACTTCCGAACACAGACAAAGTGAAGGAGTTTCTTGGTAATGTCTCCCAAAGGTACACAGTCTCATCTAATGTTGAGATAAGTGCCTTGATGAAAGAATTATTCTCCACGAGGTATACGAGAGAAGGGGGAGTAATGGAGTACATATAAAGAATGATCCATCTTCATAGTAGAATGAAGATGCTGAATACTCTGGTAATGATGTCGCTTGCAACCAAATTAATACCAAATCTAATAATGAGATATGTAGTTAGTGAAGAGTTGAGATTGTTCTCATGAGGAATCTATTGGTAAATGTTTCACAAGTTGAAAACTAAAACAATTTAGGGGGGAAGGGTTGAATTAACGTGATTTTTCGAAATTAAAAACGACAAAAAATGGAAATAAACAAAAATAATCAAATTTAGAAAATTAATAAATGAACCTTAGTTTCGGGTCACCTACATTATCAAACTAATATGGATCATCGATATAAAATTAAGGTCATTAACCAATACTCATTGATTGGTGTTCTCTCTTAGGATTAAATGAATAAAAACATGTATTCTAATCACTCTTATTAACCAACAACTTAGATACGATCTTAAGTTTGATTAATTAATAGCTTTAAGAACCAGGAGAACCAGTGAGCAAGACAATACACATATGATATGTATTTAATCTAGATAATTATCTTTCTTATAATTTCCAATCCTATCGTAAAGATGGTAATCCTAATTGCCACTTTGGATTAGAAAAACTGAACATCAATCCTACTAATATGGTTGTAAATTAAATCAATGAATTCCTAGTTGCGCACCCTAGAAATCAATCAATTCAATCATAAAAAGCAGTACGGAAGACACTTAATATTCATCAATGAAATAAAATTTATTAAGAAAATCTCACACATATTAGATGATAACGTGGTTCCCTTCAACCAAGAAGAAAGATTTAGCTACTCATAACAGAGGTAAAACTAACAGAAAAGTAGCTAGACATATTGTCTCCATCTCTACAATTTTTCCAGAAAAATCTGAAAACTTCTAAAACCAAAAAAAGAAAATGTAAAAGATGATGTGCCTAGAAGGGTTCTTCTCTTCCCTCTTATCGTTATCTTTATCAGATACAATTCCCACATAATCAAGCAGCAGATCCCCACATAAAAGACAACAACTTGATTCCAAAAATACTAAAAATCCTAAATGTATCAAATATGTTTTCAAATCAGATTCTGCAGATAAATTTTTCCTTTGCATGTGCCCACGTTTAGTCAAAAACTTTTATTCCAGTTGGGAATTCGAATTGTCTTTGCTTTCCTTACATCTTTTTGATTCAAATTCATCTCCCATGTGTTGAAAATCATCTAAGAATAATTAAGAAACAACTTCATTAATTTTAAATAGTAATTTCAACACATTAAAGAGATTTCTATCCAAAGTTGGCACATAAATAACAACTTATCAAATTCCCCCACACCAATATTTTGCTCATCCTCGACAAACTATGTTTACAATCAATTGGCCAACTAATCAACTTCTTTTATTCCAAGTCTCACAATAGTAAATAGTGCACACTTCAAGAGTCAAACAATTTGTATCCAATAAATACCCCAGAGTTAATAATCCAAGTAATATAAACAAAGTCAATTAAGGCAATGATATTTCAAAAACTAGCACATAATTATAACAAACTCTCACAGATTGAATTTCGCTTAAATCACTCAAGAGTTTGTTGGTTCATTATTTCACTCAAATTCTTCTAATGCAAATATTATACCATATGCTTGCTTTTTCACTAACTTTTCACCACTTGAAATACAAACATGCACAAATCAAAAGGACATTATTTAAGGTTTTATTAGGCTATAGGTAAAGGTAAGGATTGATAAACGGAAAGGGAAAAAATCATAAACATTAGCAAAGCATCTAACCACTTGTGGAGACACAAATTCAATCACAAAGGAGTCAACAACGTCATTCCGTAGAGATAGATTGCATTCCATGACTTATTTTTCACTATTGTATTATTATTATTTTTCTTTTTTTCATCAATGTAATGATATTTGAAGAAAATAGTATAACACATAATTCAAATCTAAATCTCATCAATTTCCTTTCATCGTTTTCTTTTCCTTACTTTTCGTATCTCTCTAAATAAGTTTGACATAAATTGTGGTTAGAATGCCTACTTACATTTATAATGAGTGAAGATATGAGAGGTTTTAGTTGTTTATTATGGGTTTATCAAGAAAAAGGGTTCAACTCAAAAGGTTTAACAAAGGATATTGAATTGGGTTGGCTTTTTAAGCTAAAGGGTTAAAACAAAGATGGCTTTTATCATTTTTATGCACGCATGTATAAATGTGATCTCAGGTTGGTTCCAAGCAAGTTCTAGAGAAAAATTCACCTTAGAAGATAATCACACGTCAAAGAAATACATATTAATATAGATGTTTCAATCTTTTAGGCCCAAAAGCTCACAGGTTAATAAAGCTCACCACAATTATACACCATGTTTAATCATATGATTGCCAAACCTTGACTAAGTGTATACTCTTATATTTCTTAACTAAGTGGCATCTATTGTCCTAAAATAAATTCAACTCAAGTTATGCGCACTACTTAAGTCATTAAAAATGGAAGTCTAGAAAGTATCGAAGTTGGCTAACCAATTGCAAACAAGTCAATAAGCATTCAAATTTTCAACAAAGATTCCTAACTATCAGTTATATAGAACATAGCCTACCCCCCACAACTAATCCATACATTGTCCCTAATGTAATGACATAAAATAAAAGAAGTGAAAATAAAAAAGAGGAGAGAAAAGAAATCTTCTCTGTAAGTTAAGCACTGAAATTATGGGGTTGGTGGGCAAGGAGGTTGGAATCCTTGATGTGCCCAATATGCTATCAAATTGTTCTCCATTTGGTGCATCCGGCATTTAAGTCGAGCTAAACAAGCGTCCAAATTGGCTTAGGGAGGATGGCTACTACTTAATGTATTTGTGACAACCTGACTCCTTGTGGTTGGACGTGGGTTAGACCTAGATTAGTAAAGGATATCCTTCTATGACTCATGTCCATTATTCACATCCTGCACAAACATTTCATGTCCAAAGGTTCTATGGCACAAGCCACAATCATGTCAATATTGTCAGGGTCCAATAAATCCAACTTAACAGCTAATTGAGTGATGCAGGACCCTAATACTAATGGTCTGGATTTCTTGTTTAACACAATTTGAAATTGTGTCAAAAACCAAAAACCCAAGTTTACAGGAATTTATTTGTCCATAGACCACAAAAAATAAAATTCACCCTAGAAAGTGTACCTGCAGAATCCCAATACACTGAGAAATTGTACTCTAAGAGTCGATGTATGATTTGAAAACAAGACTTTTTTAAATATGAACTCTTAGATGCACTGGAATTATACGGTTGAGGGTCGACAAACCATTGAGTCCACAATTCAGATGCATTAGAATCACTATGATAACCACAGTGGGAACTTACAAATTGTTCATTTTTAACATCATCAGTTGATATAAAACCCATAGTTACGTTAAATTCAGCAACAGATAACACAAATTCCTTACCCATAAGTCTAAATTCTATAATTCCTTCAGTAAACAAGTCAAATTCTTCATGAGAATTAAATTGAAATGTATTGTAAAATTCTCTTGTTAATTCAACATATGCAGGGCAGTCAATTTTAACAAACACATTCCAACAAATTTTTCCAACCAATTGCTCAAAATAATTACGAACTTGAAAAGCTTCAAGAGTGTCAGTAAGAACAAACTTACAATGGTAGATTTTGCGTTGGCTTAGTTGTTGAAATCTTTGTTTGTCCTCTGGCAGTTGAAAAAAAGTGAAAGCTCCACTTTGTGAATTCCATTGGCTTCTGTTCTCGACTTACTTATCTTTTTGAGTGCGATTCCTTATTGAAGGGCTTGGGGTTGGTTCAGACATCGGAGGAATTGATGGAGTTGGTGCTGCAACTTTGGTATTCGATGGAGGTCGGGTGGTCACAATATTGGAATAAGTGAGGCTAACCTGTGTGAATCACTCTTCTTTCATGGCATGGTTCCAATCATTGTGATTTTGCAGTCCTAAAACACAAAAATGAAAACACAAAACCAACAAAAATTTGGACTGGGAAATGGGTGGGTTACGGTGGGAAGGAGGGTAAAAGGTTAGGTTTTGTGTTGGAATGATATGGGTGTTTACTAATTTAGTAGTTGGTGGGTGAAATTTGGAGTGAGTGAAAGTAAGAAGAAGAGATTAATGAAAGTGGGAAGGTAAAAATGTGATGGGCGGTAAATGACAGTGGGTGGCAGGAAAGGGAAATTTTTTTTATTAAACTAGAATTGAAATTGTTAACAAATGAAAATACTAAAAGGAAAGGAATAAAATTGACAACTGAAAACAAAACAACTTAAACAAATCAAAAAAAAAAAGAGAAATACTGAAAAATAGAAATAAAATTGAGCATGAAATTTTTGGGTTGCCCCAAATGCGCTTCTTTTAAGTCGTTAGCTGGACGTGTTCACCAACTTACCTGATCAGAGATAGATTGGGGCTACCAGCTCTATCTCTTACACATTCTCGACTGGAGAGTTCTCATAGTATGGTTTCAGACGGTGTCCATTAACCTTAAACACCTTGGAAGTGTCTAAACTTTGAATTTCTACCCCACCGTAGAAAATACATTAGTAACAATAAATGGTCCAAGCCAGCGAGATCATAATTTTCCTGGAAATAACTTAAGCTTTGAATGATAAAGTAGAACTTTTTGCCCTATTGAAAATTGCTTCCTAAAAATCATTTTATCATGAAAAGCTTTAGCTTTTTCCTAATAAATTTTCGCATTTTCATAAGCCTCATTATGGATCTCTTCTAACCTTGCAATTGCAACTTCCTATTGTTACTAGCCTCTACCAAATTCATGTTTAACTGCTTCACAACCCAGTAGGCTTTATGTTCTATTTCCACAGGCAAATGACAAGGTTTACCGAAAATTAACCTATACGACGACACGCCTATTAGAGTTTTGTAAGCAGTTCAATATGCCCACAAGGCATCATCCAAACGTAAGCTCCAATCTTTTCTGTTCAGATTCACCACTTTTTTTCCAAAATTGTATTTATTTTTCGATTGGAGACTTCAGCTTGCCCACTCGTTTGCGGAAGGTATGCAGTTGAAATACAATGTGAAACACCATGTTTCTTCATCAACGTTCTAACAGTTTTATTGCAGAAATGAGTTCCTTTATTGCTGGTCATAGCTCGAGGTATTCCATACTTGACAAAAATGTTAGATTTGACAAAATTGACAACAACCTTAGCATCTTCTGTATGAGTAACTTTCGCTTCTATCCACTTTGACACATAATCCATGACTAGAATGATATAATTCTTACCAAAAGATGAAGCAAAAAGACCCATAAAGTCAATTCCCATATATCAAAAATTTCACATACCAGGATATTTGTAAGTGGCATTTGATCTTTTCGTCCCAGACTACTTGTTCTTTGGCAACGATCACAAGACTTACAAAACATGTAAGTATCATAAAATAATTTTGGCTAAAATAAACCACATTTAAGAACTTTATGAGCTGTTCTTTTAAGACCAAAGTGTCCCCCACACACAGATGAATGGAAAAAATTTAATATGGAAGGAATTTCATCATCTCAACACACCTAATAATTTGATCAGCACAAAATTTCCAAAGATGAGGTTCATCCTATTTGTAATATTTAACCTCTCTTTTAATTTTATCCTTTTCAGCTTTAGATAAATAACTAGGTAAGGACTTAGTCACCAAGAAATTTACTATGTCAGCATACCATAGAATTACCTGTTGGATTGTAAAGAGACTTT
This sequence comes from Erythroxylum mucronatum, assembly GCA_027563825.1. Lineage (NCBI taxonomy): Eukaryota > Viridiplantae > Streptophyta > Magnoliopsida > Malpighiales > Erythroxylaceae > Erythroxylum > Erythroxylum mucronatum. The sequence continues at coordinate 20,378,887 of JAOSBP010000001.1, read as the reverse complement.
CATCTAGAAATTCATCTTAGAGAACATCAGATGTATTGGTTGGAGTGAACCGGCTGAGATGATCGGCCACCAAATTTTCAGCTTTCTTCTCGTCGTGTATTTCCAACTCAAATTCTTATAGGAGTAAGATCCACCGAATCAACCTTAGTTTTGCTTCTTTCTTAGTCACCAAATATTTCAGAGCTGCATGGTCTGAATAAATGATCACCCTTATACCTCATTGGACAGACGAAAAATTTTCCAACCCAAAAACACAGCCAAGAATTCTTTCTTTGTTGTGGAATAATTCTGTTGAGCATCATTAAGTGTCATGGAAGCATAGTAAATGACATGAGGTACTTTGTCCACCTTTTAGCCCAAAACTACTTCAACTACATAATCCAAGGCATCTGACATTAATTCGAAAGGAATGTTCCACTTTGATGGCTGAATGATTAGGGCTGTAGTGAGTTGTTCCTTTAGTTTATCAAATGCAATCTTGCATGGCTCATCAAAATTAAATTTTATGTCTTTTTGGAGTAATCTACATATAGGTTGCGCAATCTTCGAAAAATCTTTGATAAATTGCTGATAAAATCCTACGTGATTAAGAAAAGAGCGAACTTCCCGCACAGTCGCGGGGTAAGGTAAAGATCTGATAACATCTATCTTAGCCTTATTGACCTCAATTCCCTTAAATGAGACTGTATGGCCCAAAGTTATGCCTTGATTAACCATAAAAATAACATTTTTCATAATTTAAAACCAAATCAATCTCAATGCAATGTTTAAGCACTTTCTCAAGGTTGATAATGCATGTTTCAAAAGATTCTCCATAAACCGTAAAGTCATCGATAAAAACTTCCATACAATCTTCCACAACATTAGAGAAAATACTTACCACACACCTTTAAAATGTCGTTGGTGCGTTACATAACCCAAATGGCATTCTTTGGTAGGCAAAAGGGCCAAATGGACATGTGAAAGTTGTTTTCTCTTGGTCCTTTGGTGCAACGAAAAGCTGGTGATACCCTGAATAACCATCTAAGCAGTAATAATGAGATTTACTTGCAAGTCTTTCAAGCATTTGATCAATAAATGGAAGCGAAAAATGATCTTTTCTTATAACTGAATTTAACTTCCTATAATATATGCAAACTCTCCACCCATTTTGAACATGAGTGGGTATTAACTCACCACATCGAATTGCTATTTGAAATGGGATAAATAATTTCAGCATCAAGAAGCTTCAAGATTTCCTTTTTTATCACTTCCATCATGGGTGGATTCAAACGACGTTGAGGTTGCCTTACCTCCGTAGCTTCATCTTCCATTAAGATTCAGTGTATACAAATGGTGGGACTAATGCCTTTTAAATTAGCCACTGTCCATCCGAAGGCTTCTTTGGGTTGTCTTAATACCTGAATCAATTGATTTTCCTACAAAAGAGTGAGTTTATTTGAGATAATAACAGGTAATGTATCTTGCTCACCCGAAAATATGTATTTCAAATGGTTAGGCAAACTCTTCAGCTCCAACGTGGGTGGTTAAATCAATGAAGGCAGTAGCTTGGAGCTATTTTGATATAACTCCACAAAAGATAATTGCTTCACCAATTGCTTAGTTTTCTCTAAATGACAAAATAGAACTTCAAGTTCGTGGCTGGGCACTAACGTTTCTGTAATTGATTGCCACTGTAATGCCTCTCCCACTTCAAGAATTGTCTCAAGTTCATCTCTCCCATTTAATAATGAATTTTCATATACCCAAGTGTCAATAAAATTTACAGAAACAACAGGTTGTTCATCATTTAGAAATTTTATGGCATTGTATATATTGAATTTAATCAATTCACTATCAAATTCTATAATCAATGATCCATCATGAACATTAATTTTTGTTCTAGTGGTTTTCAAGAATGACCTTCCAAATAAAATTAGAGTTGAAGAAGATACATCATCACTCCCCATTTGCAAAATATGGAAATCAGCTAAAAAAAGCATTTCACCCACTTGAACTAAGATGTCCTCTAACACACCCTTTGGATAAGCATTTGAACGATCCACTAATTGAATCACTACATTAGTTTCTTTGAGAGGCCCCACGTTTAAGGACTTGTAAATATCATAAGGCATGATATTTATTGATGCACTCAAATCTATCATAGCCTTTTCAATTCTCAAATCACCAATTTTACAGGAAATAGTGAACATACTTGGGTCTTAACATTTAGGTGGTAGTTTTTTCTTCTGCAATATGGCCGAAACATTCTCTCCCAATTGTACTTTCTCATCAAACTTCAATTTCCATTTTGAAGTGCTGAGTTTCTTAAGAAATTTAGTATAACGAGGAATTTGTTTAATGGCATTAGACAAAGGAATATTTACCTGGACTTTTCTGAAAGTCTCCCATATCTCTTTCTTTTGCTCCTCTTTCTTTGTTTTTGTGAATCGACTAGGAAAAGGGGGATGTACAACAAATTTCTGCAGATCAGATTGTATCTTTTCTGGCTAATTAGGTGCTTCCTTCTTTTGCTTCTTCTTCAATGTCTCTCTTGGATATTTTTGGAGAAGGTTCCTTCAATTCTTTACCACTCCGCAACATGACAGCTTTGGCACTTTTCTTGGGATTAATTTCTGTTTGAGCAGGAAACTTTCTAGAACTTTGTGCCTCCAATCGATTAATGGTTGTTGTCATTTGGCTCAATTGATTTTCAAGATTTTGAATACTAGCTTGAGTATCTTGTTAAAATGTCATAGTGTTAGTGGCCAAAGATTTAACTATATATTCCAAAGAAGACTTACCTTCGAAATTGGGTGCCGTTTGTTGATGTTGTCTAGGAACATATGGTTGCCGACATTGCTGGAAATTTGTAGTAGCTTGTTGTCCTTGAGAGTTCCCATAACACAAATTTGGATGGTCATGCCAACCCAGATTATGGGTGTTGAAGAATGGGTCATATTTCCTCTGATTTTACCCAGCAAATCCCCCCACGGCATTGACTTGTCCCGCACTTTCTTCCTATAAAACTTGACATGAATCAATGGAGTGTCCTAACATTAAACATATTCCATATGCCCTTGCTTCTTCTTTTTTTGTAACTGTAAGTTGCTGCACCAAAGCTATAAGATCATCTAATCTCTTCTCCAACGCTGTCATATTCACCTCATTTACTTGTTTTGAACTATGGCTAGAATGTATCTGAATTATTGTGTATTGGAAGCCATATTCCCTATCAAATCTCTTGCAACTATCGGTGTTTTGTCAACTAAAGCTCCACCACTTGTAGCATCAATCATACTCCTGTTTGTACGTAGAAGTATTGAATCAACAATTGATCATTTATTTGGTGATGGGGACAACTAGCACAAAGCTTCTTGAATCTTTCCCAATATTCACTCATATAGTGTCTCCCTCGTGTGTTGTCGAATGCCACATATTTCTTTTCTAATGTTGGCAGCTCTTGATGCTGGAAAATATTTTTCAAAGAAGAGTCTCTTTATTTCAGCTCATGTTTGCACATTTTCACCAGCAAAGTAGTACAACCAATCTTGAGCATAATCTTTGAGAGAAAATGGGTGTTTGATTTGCTCCTCAGTCACATTTATTGGCTTCATACCCATACAAACCACATCAAGTTCCTTCAAATGGTTGTAAGGATCGTCTCCTAGTAGACCTCAAAAATTTGGTAATAAATGAATCAGCCTTGACTTCAGTTCAAAGGTGTTGTTGCCTCCCAAATTCGAAAAATTGATGCAATGGGGTTGTTGAGCATCCGTATGGGTTGCTAGTTCACGAAGAGTGCGATTCGCAGCCATTCTTTCCGTCTCCTACACTTGTTGTCTCTGTTTTGTTTGCTTCCGTAACCTCTTAGTTGTCTTTTCCATCTCTGAATCGAATAGCAATTGAGTTGTCTTGTTTACTCATGTAACATACATATACCGTCAAGAATTTCCCGACAACAGCGTCAAAATTTGGTAATATTGTCGCCTGAAACTAAATATAAAAAGAAACCAACTTCCTGCAACATAAATTAATGTAGTAATAAAAAGTAGGGATCGTTCCCACGAGGAATCTATTGATAAATATTATACGAGTTGAAAACTAAAACAAATAGGGGGTTGCATTAACGTAATTTAAAGAAATTAAAAATGACAAAATTTTGAAATTAACGAAAATATTCAAATCTGGAAAATTAATAACGAACCTTAGTTTCGGGTCACTTACGTTATCAGACTAATATAGATCATCGATATAAAATTAAGTCCATTAACAAATACTCATTGGGTGATGTTCTCTCTTAAGATTAAATGAATAGAAACATGTATTCTAATCACTCTTATTAACCAACAACTTAGATATGATCTTAAGTTTGATTAATTAATAGCTTTAAGAACCAAGAGAATAAGTGAGCAAGACAATACACATACAATATGTATTTAATCTAGATAAGTATCTTTCCTAGAATTTCCAATCCCTAACGTAAAGATGGTAATCCTAATTGCCACTTTAGATTAGCAAAACTGAACTTCAAATTCTACTAATTTGGCTATACATTAAATCAATCAATTCCTAGTTGTGCACCTTAGAGATCAATCAATTCAATCATAAAAAGCAATTCGGAAGACACTTAATATTCATCAATGAAATAAACTTTATTTATAAAATCTCACACATACTAGGTGATAACGTGGTTCCCCTTAACTAAGAAGAAGAATTTATCTACTCATAACAGAGGTAAAACCCAACAGAAGAATAGCAAAACACATAGTCTCCATATCTGGTCTTTTAAAAAAAATGAAAATCCTCTAAACGCAAAAAAAGAGAGAGTAGAAAACGTAAAGATGATATAACTAGAAGTGTCCTCTCTTTATCAGATACACTCCTTATATAATCAGGTAGTAGATCCCCACCTAAAAGACAACAACTTGATTCCTTAAATAATAAAAATCCTAAATGTATCTAATTTGTATTCAAATCAGATTCTGCAAATAAATTTTCCCTTTGTATGTACGCGCACTTAGTCAAAAACTTGTTTACCAGCTAGGAATTTGAACTGTCTTTGTTTTCCTTGCATCTTTTTTATTCAAATTCATCTCCCATGTGTTGAAAACCATCTGAGAATAATTAAGTGACAAGTTCATTAATTTTAAATAAAAATTTCAATACATTAAAGAGATATATCCAAAGTTAGCACAAAAATAACAACTTATCAATGTATTGTTCCTAAATTGTTCCAAGTTTTAGTTTTTATCAAGATGAGATCAATAAAATGGTAAAACTAACATACATCATGTTTCTTTCTTATGAAGAAAGTAATTGATTTCATAAATTAAAGTATGAAGATACTTAAACAATCACGTATGTGCTTATTAAAGAATAAATTCATTGAGCTAACCCTATTATGAGGATCATAAATGGAATATTACTTATATGTCTATAGATTTTTCTATTATAATGGTTGTATAATTGATCCTTATACTTGAGATTACCAAAGTATCTCATATTGGAATTACTATATTTTGATACTATTTATTACCTATTTTAATCAAGGTAGCTTAGTTGGTGGTACACAGATATAATGTGAACCACATGGAGATAATTAGTTAATGAAGGATTCGTCACTCTAAAGTAATTAGAGAGAATGTTTCAATATTTTTTTATTAGTAATGATTTAAGGAATTTTCTAGTCTAGAGTGAATTGACATTTGAAAAGTTTTTTTAAATATCAATTATAAATCAATTACTAACTAGCAAGAATGAACATGAGTGAATTTAGTAGACACTATATCCATACTCTAAATCTAATTAGATGACTAAAAGATTAAATTATATATAATAACCTTACATAGCTAGGTTGAGCCAAATTATTTTAAGATTCCTAATTGTTGGAACCCCTCCCGGGTGCGACACGTGTCCGACGTGACATCTGGACATGCGCGGCACGAGGAAGGGATTCCTCACCACGGGAAAACCTCAAATGAGCTTATTTTACTGTTATCCGAATAAACCTTGATAAATTTACCTTAATTATCTTCCAATAAAAATGATCTGCTTAGGCCCATAATGAAAATCAATTCCTAAGCTAATACGAAATTTCTCATAAAACCGACATATATTGGCCAGAAGGTCCAACTAACACCCGACACTTTC
>JAOSBP010000001.1:20340704-20352744 GCA_027563825.1 Erythroxylum mucronatum | reverse complement strand
TTTCAATATAAGGATTCGATATATTTTGCCTCGTAAATTATTTAAATATATTATTGCAAAACTATTACGTAATTATGAAATTTTATTTAATAAGCAGCAATTTTAAGTTCTTCTGTTTACAATATATATATACATATACATATATGTATAGCTACTATTTTGAAGGGGAACCTGTTAAATATGGGCGGCTATTGTCTCCCTTAAGATGGTTAAATATTTTTATTACCGATTTTTATACTTTTTTGATTATTTTTAAAATTAAACGATTGAATCAATTTAATAATAAAAACTTTATATAAGTCAACTTTTTTATTCCGTTTTTAAATTTTTATTTTCATTTAGTTTAATAATTTTTGTTATTAAAAATTAAACAATTTATTAATTAATGAGTTAGTTTTTATAAAGTAATTAATTTTTATAATAAATAAATAATTTTTAGTAATTAAAATTAAAATTTTTATAATTTTAAAAAAATTTATTTAATTCAATCTTTAATTAATTTTATGACGGTCTAATACTAATTGAACTTTTTAAACGTTAACCCTTTTATCTTATTAATTTAATTTTTCTTAATCTTAATTTCCATCATCGGGCGTGAATAGCCACATTTTCATTTTCTTGTGGTGTTTTAAAGATATCTCCTCTCCTTCAAATGCTCGTTGACGTACGAGTCTTGCGTATGTATGATATCGTCATACACAATTTTTAGATTACGTAATTTGACTATGTTGTCCACTGTGTTGTGCTAGGTCCATTTCACCGGCCTCACATCTGCAAATGAAATCACCTATTTTATAATTGTTGTGTTAATACTGTTCCATTGCATCTGGTTCATATATCTGTTAGTTTCATTATGTTATATTTAACTGCTAACCAACCTAATTTATTGTAATGAATGGTTGAGATTTATTTAAGCATAATGGCGCAAACAGAACAGGGCTCTCATTTCAACACTTACTAGACAGAACCATCTCTTATCAACGTGATCATTAATCCTATGTACGACTTATGTTCTACGCTTTTCTTTTTAGTTTGGAATCTTCTTAGCTTTTTTTGTTTATTATCTATAAATATGTTGCTTTCCTAGAAAATAATCTTAATAATATTACGAACTTCTCTTACAATTTGAATTTTCGTTTCATTATTTTAAAACTATTTATTAAATTCTAGACCTTTAATCAAGCTGGAGACTTTGTTATGAATTTGCATTAACATACAAACTTAGGAGAGCCACATTTCGACAAAGGTAACAGGTGGTAGCAGGTGAAGTTGAAAAGAGGGAATTTTTCTTATGTTATCCGAATTGTTCATCACATGGAAGGGTTCAATTAATTAAGTGTATAAATTAAACGACGACCCTCAAATATCTTAATAGAGTATTTGGTTCATTTGTTGGAATAAATAAGAAATGAAATTATGATTATTTAGTAATAGAATAGGCGAGGAATGGAATGAAACGTGTATTATTTAGTTTGATTTATTTCTAAAAATTTCTGATGATGATATAATATCAATATTTGGTTTGAAAACATAAATTTGGAATGACAAAGGAATAATTAACAACAAGACCAAAATATTCAAGTATATTATTTTTTCTTGTTCTTGTTCTTATTATTATTATTATTAATTTAATGTTATTGTTGTTGTTGTTGTTGTTGTTGTTGTTGTTATTATTATTATTATTATTATTATTAGTAATTTTAATGTCGACTCTCATTTAAGACTAACATTTTGTGCGTGAAACGTGTGGGAGGGAGAGGTGATGTTCATGCTCTCTTCATCAAATTGTGCTAATAAAAATGGAGAGTTTGTTGCAGCCACAAATAACCAATTACTTGTTGACTTTGTTTTTTTATAAGACAACCCTTACTTGTCTACTTTGGTTTACTTATGTTAATGTGAACATACTATTTGCACTATTTTGCTACAGATAGGAATTATAAGAAATTAGCTTATAGTGTCTCTTTTCTATAAACAATTATTTTAAGAAGCACAATTGGACTTTAAATGTCTAAATAGAATTTAGATTCAACTTATGTTACGAAATATAATTGAACTTCGATTAGGACTCTAATTCCTCACATGGATGAATCATATTTTGATTTAATTTACTATTTTCGAATAACTAAATCTCTTACGTGAGTCTTTAGTCCATAAACCACAAAAAGGTGTTGGGTCGTGCTAAATTAGTCAAACTCATTTCGTATGTTTATTAAAAATAAGTCACAACCTACGGAAGAATCACACTAAAATTGATACCATATAATTAGTCATACAACTATATTGGATGGTTTAACACCCGATAATCTTATAATATGATAACTTGTGTTACAAAGGTTTTTTTAGACATCAAACTTATGGTCTCACATTCAAATCTTACATTTTGTCGAAGATTTTTGTCAACATATACTAAATTTATGCCAACTCAACAATAATGTCCATTTTTCTTATCTACTCGAACTTCAAATATTGATTAAAGCTCCTCAATTTTCCCACAATTCTGCAATTAGAACTCAAGGTTCTAACAATATGTCATTAATATAGCTTATAGGATGATGATGATAAGTTAAGTTTACTAGGCAACTCGATGAACTTGAGATGCTAGATATGTGACCCAATATTTGACTAGTATTAAGCAAATCATGTTGTATGGAAATGTTGTGTGATTTGTACATTAACGAAACACCAACTCCTAACACTTCGACATTTATGGTTTGCCATTTATGTTCACCATAAGCTTCATAATTCACAGTCTTTATCTCTTTAAAAGTCTGCCTACGTCAATATTCATGGTTAATTAAAATTCTCAAAAACAACTTGAAATGCTTATATCACCACTTACAGAGATTCTTAAAACTGCCGAATAAATCGATTAGAACATATTACAAAATACGCACGGCCTCTGATGGACAAGTTAATTTCTCTCTCTGACGAAACTCAATGTAGTTTTAACAGTATTGCTGGAGATTTTTTTTTGGTTAAATCACCCGATATCTGGTATCATATAGGCAACCGACTAGTCCGGATTCGAGCCGGGAAGGACCCTCTCGGGCGGCAAAGCTCTCCCTTACGAGTATTTAAAGCGACTCCATTCTCAAGACTCGAACTCGAGACCTTAGTTAAGGATGGAGGAGCCCCTGCCGCTCCACCACAGCCCTCGTGGGTTATTGCTGGAGATTTTTAGTTATGTGGTTGAATCTCTTTAGAAAAGTGCATTGATATTCTAACGAGGAAATTCTTAAGATACATTATCTATATCCTAATTTTCAGACATTATTTAATTTTATTATGAGAGTGATACTAATAACTTCAATCACGCAAAGGTATTACATTAAACATTATTCTATGAAGGGTAAGATATTATTCGAATAACTTGTCTGCAAACGCACAACTTTCATAGGAATACGGAGAGCCTTATTGTACCCAAATAATAGATATTTTACAATGGCAAACACTTTAGACTGATCCAAATCGCCTCTCTCTTGCTTGAAAATATCGAAGCGCTTCCACGAAATCAGCTTCTCCGAAGTCAGGCCAATGCACTGGTGGGAAATACAGTTCGGTATATGACAGTTGCCACAGTGGAAAACCACTAAGCCTTTGCTCCTTACCTGTTCGTATAAGAAGATCAAGGTCTGAGAATTGGGTACATCTTGTTTCCATTTCCTGATCCATTAGAGACTCGTCTATGTCTTTGGGATCAACAAGACCGTCCTTCACTTTTACTGCCACCCTCTTACAAGCTTGAACGATGTCGTATTGCCCGTTATAGTTAACTGCGAACATCACATGCAAACCAGTGTTGTTCTTTGTGGTCTCTTCTGTGTGAACAATTAATTGCTGCAATGAATCAGAGAGTCTGGATGTATCGCCAATTATAGTCACTCGAATATTGTCCCTGTTCAAACCCAGAAAGACCAACATCCGTCCTTGTTTATGTAATTGTCAACTTTCTTATTATCATAAATTAGTAAGACTATCAAAGTAAATTCTTGATTGCTATAGAAATAATTTTTCAGGGAATTTTAAAAATAATTACACTTTTTGAGTTAGAATATATATATATATATATAATATTTTTTCAATTAGAACAACCTTCTTAGTCCTTACTCCTAATTTGGATATTCCTATTTACCTCACGAAAGTTTCCATTTCCTGCTTCAATATTTTGTCAAAGTTGTTCAGCAGAGTTTCAACTTCCACCTGCGCAAAATCAAGCGATCTATTATTACAACGTAAATGGAATAAACGCTACTATATAATTAGAATCTAAAGTAGTTACCACTTTTATTATGCATGACATTATTTAACGGGCAAAATATTATATAACCTATTTCCTATCTCCTATGCTACATTATAATTTGTCTACTAGTTTTTATTGAATACTAACTTGAGGACGATTCAAGTTCTTGGTGCTTATAATAAGAGCGGTTAGAACTTTGACTCCAAATTTTATACAGAGCTGCATCAGCATCCCGATTTTCCCAAACCCTATCTCATAACTGGTTTCCATGGGCACGCCGTTCGACCGACTCCATCTACGGTGGCCGTCAATGATCACCCCCACATGCTTTGGCATTGACTCTGGCCGGAGCCCCACCGGCAAGGTGCTTTTTTCCTCTTCTTTGACAGCCATAGCGATATGACCTGTAGCACCGTTGACACATACAGGGCGTCGACGGTGGTGGTGCGGGAGTATTGCAGCCACGGGCGGCGAAAGCTTGAACTGGTAATTGTGTTGAACATCTGGGATGGTTAAGGCGGTAAGTGGCTGGGACCATTGGGTTGTAGTACATAGCATGGCTTAGGCTTTGAAACATGGACAGAGGTTAGAAACGATGTAATGCTTTTATAACTACGAACAGTAGATGAAATGCCATTTCTTTTTCTTTATCATATTTAAGATAAGCACAGGGGAGATTTGGACATTTACCATAAAATTTGGAAAGCTTCTTTAAAATATTGCAGCACGAAGGCAAGCAATATATATGAAAATAAAGAAATAAAGAAAATAAGAATTTACAATCAATATTTTTATTATTGTAAAAAGATGATATAAGAAGTAATATGACCAAAAACTACGACTTACAAAAACCATCAAGAGTTATTTATAAACTAGAATATATTTATAGAAGGCCTAGGTATAGTAAAATTTTATTTCTACGAGAGTTTAGAGATATTAGAACTCTATTTCAACTTATCTTCAGAGAAAATATCACAAGTCGGGTGCCAGTTCAACTTTATTATCGAGCTAAATTTGCTTCTGGACTGTTTATGCATAAAACCGGCAACGAGTTTGGTGCCAGTTCCCTTTTAACTTTGGCATCGGTAAGTTTTTGCTTCTTAAGCTTATCTGCCCAAATTGAGAATGGCATCGAGTCCACATCCCTATTTCACGTTGGTTAGCCTTTGCAATTCTATTATTCACCAAATTCAAGACATATTTCAGTAAGTCTTGAATTCTTCAATGTCTATCATCATTCTCATCAGAAGATTGAGATGCAACAACGGATCACATAACCACTAAAGTTCAGGAACATACCGAACTTCCAATATTGTAACAATCTCGTCTTGCATTTGGATCTACACTGAACCACTCATTTGATAATATGCTCTCCATCATCACTTAATCTATTAGGAACGTTCCATTCTTTAAAAGAACAAAGCCAATATTTATCGAATGACGTATGATAAGATGCTCTAGTGTTTATTATCCACTAACTTCCAGAATTAGACTTGCTAACTATCACTTAATCTATTAGTAACGTTCCATTCTTTAAAAGAACAAAACCAATATTTATTGAATGATGTATGATAAGATGCTCTAGTGTTTATTATCCACTAACTTCCAGAATTACACTTGCTAACTATCAAATTTGAAACGGGAATAGACCGTAGTAATTGCGTTACTGATCGTCTAACGGTGTGAGTCAATAACGTGTTTTGAAAAATAACACTTTAAATCCTTTCTTTTTACCAATTTCTCTTCTTCACTCTTAAATTATATGTAATTGTATTTAGTGTTTGCTTTCAAACGTCAACAGCAAGAATCAGATTCTCTTAAATCCTTAATAATTCCTTGCAAATCTTTTATAATCCTGCAATCCAATATTAACCAATTGCAAAAAAGGATGATTATTATTATACACGAATGGATAGTTTTCAAAGGATTCGCTAATAGATTTTTCAATTCCAAAGAAAGTGATGTTGTGACTTAGAGAGAGCCTTAATAAACACATCGGCTATTTGCAAAGTAGTGGTGATATATGGAAGAGAGATAACACAAGCATCATATGCGTCGTGAATAGAATATCAGTTTACTTCAATGTGTTTTGTGCGCTCATGAAATACTGGGTTAGCAACAATCTGAATGGAACTAGTATTATCCGCATGCAGTGGAGTAGGCTCAATATGAGGAAATCTAAGCTCACCTAATAATCCACGAAGCCAAATAATTTCATAATAGGCTGAGTACATAGCACGATATCCAGACTCAGTTGAGGACTTAGATATCCGATCTTGCTTCTTTCTTTTCCAAGAAACAAGAGAGTTACCAAGAAGCATGCACCGTCCAACAATTGAACGTCGAGTGTCAAAACAACTAGCCCAATCAACATCACTATATCCAACCAAACGAATAGGAGAATTCACAGGAAAGAAAAGACCTCGGGTAGAAGTGCCTTGCAAATAGTGAACAATTTGATGAACAACAAACAAATGGATATGTGTAGGAGCTTACATAAATTGACTAACTTGTTGAACAGCAAAGGAAATGTCCAATCGAGTGATAGTTAGATAGTTCAGGCTCCCTACCAATTGTCTATATAAAGAGGAATTAGAAAGAAAATTGTTAATGGGCATTTTATATTAATTTTAGATACAAAACTTACTAAATTTTTGTGTATTTAATGTTTAAATTGCACTAATTAAGAGTTATTTATTTTAATTTTAGATGCACATTTAATTTAGAATTTTTAAAAGCCTAAAATAAGAAAAGTTCTCGTAGGAAGAAAGGATTAAAAAACGTTAATGTTTTTGCCACGAAGAATGAGGGTTTTTGCGTGAAAGAGAGGTTAAAACATGAATAAAGAGTGGGTCCAAGGGACCAGGATACAGATTCAATACGGAGAAGAGAATAGAGGTGTGGGTGGCAGCAGAGAGAGAAAACCAAAGAGCGTGGTTATGCGTGAAGGAGGGTGGACCAAAAACTCTTGTTAAAGACATTAAATAGATAGAAACAAAAAGAGAGGTTGGCGGCGGAGAGATAAGAAAACGAAGACAATGAGTGTGCGTGGAAAGGTGGACCAAAAGCCTTTATTAAAAAATCTATACATAGGAATGATAGGATAGAAGAGAGGAAGCTGGCAGCGACAGAGAGGAGAACCAAGAATGAGGTGTGCGTTGTTGAAATTTTAAAAGAAAACACTAATCTAAACTAACGCAACAACAAAATACACAAAACAAAACCACAGAGTTGAGAAACACACATCTATATTATTCATTATCTCTATAAATCACTCCAATAATCCCTGTATTTATAGATTTACAAGGATAACAAAAACTGCCTAAATTTATTGTAATTGTAACTGCCTAGAATTTAAAATACCAATTAAATACATGTAACCGTTGCACATAACTTAATACATGTAACCGTTGGACATAACTTTGAATTAATCTTCAACAGATCCATCTTACTTATTCAAGAAAGTCCAGGTGGTTTTCTTTCGATATTAATTTCACTGTACAGTTTTTCTTTCCCCTTCAATTACATATAGGTACAACATGTGTTTGATGACACGCGTAAATTTTACTGCTAACTGTGCAGGTCAGCTGGTAGTCTGAGCACACTTTTGAACCATTTGGCAGAAGCTTTTGGTATCCGCGTAAGATTATTGTTGTAGTCCACAAAATAGAGTCCAAATCGCACAGTATAGCCGGAGTTCCACTCCCAGTTGTCGAGCAAGGACCACACAAAGTAGCCACGTACATTACATTTGTCATGCCTGTTATTTGTTCAGTTTTCTTAAATGTTTCATGCCTAGAAACGTAAGTATCCTTTGTCTAGAACATGGCAATGCAAAAACTGTCTGAACGTTAAGAACTGATGTTACTATATTACCTTATAGCTGCGGACAGGTTTGACATGTAGTTTCTGTGGTAATCTATTCTCTTCTGATCCTGTAAGAACTTGTTTAGAGGTATAAGTGGTCTATTCACATCATCCATACCTGAAAATCATAGAATTGGTCAAGTATTAAGATGAAAACTCAATTATATCTTTGGTACGAAATCTTTCAAAAAAAATTACCATTTTCTGTAATAATTACTGGTGGGTTCCCGTACTTGTCTTTTACATACTTGACCAATTTAAGGATGCCCCATGGAACTATGTGTAGCCACCGAGAAGCTGCCTGCAGAAGAATACTCATCTGTTATGAAAATTGAAATCCATAACAAGAAACTATGTCTTAGCTAAGTAGTATGAGACTTGCCCGTTCTCCGATAGAAACTCCATGCCGATAAGCTGCAATGAAGGAAAAAGTACAAAGGGTAATCAGTTTTCGTTCGGCTACACAGCTTTATTCAGAAGTGTAAGAGACTGCTTTGATATCTTACGAGTGGTTACAACAGCAGCATCCGAATATGCATCCCGCAGCACAAGTTTTCTAATCCGAGACCTGTCATTCCGAGCATACAATGTCGTGTAATGGTTTATGCCAATGAAGTCAAACGACCCTGTTAGGGTTTTTGACATTTTTGGGGTGATCTTTGGCAGTCTTTCACCTACGAGCTTTCTCATCGAATGAGGATATTTGCCAAAGAGGAGTGGATCAAGGAACCTGATTCAGTTCGTATGTGTTAATGATGTGGGGAGAGAATTTTCATTCTTTGTCAGTTTTTCAATGAACCAAAACGGTTTACCATCCAACTGAAAATTCCATCGCTCTACTTGCAGCATCATTATCCTCGTCCGCATCAGAGATTGGTTCATACCACTTAGCATCCAATGCAATTCCAACTTGACCCTTTTGGTGTTCCTTTAACGATAAAAGTGAATACAGGAGATTACGTTTTTGTATCAACCTTTAATCAACTTGATAAGGGATTGAGACGCTTGGTGACAGAACAACAGATATCTAAGCCTGGGTGTACCTTGAAATTCAACTCGTAAGAACGATATGCAGCAGCATGTGACTGTAGGATATTGTGAGCTACAATATATGGTTCAATTGAAGAATTTCCCTCTTTGCATAGCAAGTGACCTAGAATAGAGCACCTTCCAGGAGCTTGAAGACCTGTGTCATAACCTTGGATGGAGTAACCGTGAGGTTCATTGAAGGTGAGCCAGTGTTTCACTCTATCTCCAAATGCTTGGAAACATGTGATGGCATAATGCTCGAAGTCGGTTCTGTAAAGCCACCCGTGACTCTGATAAATTCTTAATTGTACAGAATAAAACGTGAATTTAGTTCAGACAAACTCACATTATTTGTTTGTTCAACCACCCCTCATATTTTTCCTGAAGCATATGTGGAAGATCCCAATGGTAAAGAGTCACATATGGTTGGATTCCTGATTGAAAAATCGTAGCTAACGCTTTAACAGTAACTTAATGGAGAATAAAAATGGAAGTAAACGTTAAGAGGTGATTATGCCAGCAACCATTTTCTATTAAAGCATCTATAAGGCTGTTGTAATGATTTATCCCTTCTGGGTTTGTTTCCCCTGTTCCATCTGTTAAAGATAATGTTCAAACAAGTTAACGGTCTGAACGAAACCAATATGGTCGAAAACAAAGTTCCAATGCTTGAACTGCAACCAACTTGGAAAAATTCTAGTCCAAGAAATAGAGAATCTGTAGGCATCCATTCCCAGATCCTTCATCAAGGCTATGTCATCCTGTAAAAATTATTTTTAAAAAAAAAGAGATTTTATCCTTAGCACAGCAAAAGGGGAAAGTCCAGTTTCTGCTAGGAAGAATTATATTTAATTAATTTCATCTTAGAATAGAATTGTTTAGTGTATCTTTATCTCAACAAGTTGGCGACACATCATCATGATCATCATGATCATCATCTCATTATTTTATTACTTCATCTTGTAATTCGATACAGAATTCTCAGTAAACAGGACTCTTTCCGTTTCTGCCCACCCACGTGGGTAAGTTTATGTTCCCAGGTTCGTTTCTGCACTGTTTACTCTTCCAGATATTAAATCCTCAAAAAGAAATGTCTTTCTCAAATAGATTAAAATAAAACAGGCATTGTTCATAAGAATCATTAGTTAATTTAATTACCTTAAAACGGTGATATTGATCAACTGCTGTATCTGCATTGCTGAAGTCCAATATCCTCCCTGTGGAATCACATTTAACACAGTTTAGTGGCAAGTGGCAACTTGTAATACTTGCATCCATCCACTTCTCTGTCACGGTTTTGAGTTTCTTTGGAATTTCTCTTCAAATTTGATCTTACCAGATTGCTTTGCGAAAGTATCCCATACGCTAGGTCCTTTGTTTCCTTCATCGACAGCTCCTTCAAACTAGTTCATAAAAAATATCATCATCGCCTAATGACTCCAAATTGCAGTCTCCTAATCGTAACTTTTTTTTTCCTTCAAATATTCAGGTTAGATACTTCACCTGGTAGGCTGAAGAAGCAGTTCCAAACATGAAACCATTTGGGAAATCTGCTCTGCTGATGGATTCTGAGTGAACAAAGAAAAGGGTCGACAGAAAAAGGCATATGGGACCAAGTTTCATGGTAAAGAGTTGTATCAGTTAAGATAATCAGTAGAAATGAGAAGATCCAGAATAGTGTTAGACAGGGTAGGTGTGGATTTTATACAAAAGAGAATGAAATAAGACTGTGGGTTACTTAGTTGTAAAGTTGAAGAAAATACATAGAGAGAGATGGGTGAAGGAACTAAATTAAGGAGTAGAAGACGTGGTTTCTCTTACAAGAGAAGTTGTTGACGAGATAGGTTGGGGTGGCTTCAAGAGGTTGGGCGGTAAGCTATCTATGTCTGTTGTGTGCACGTTACTTTAATGCCGTGCTGAGACTAAACAACTACATAATTATTTGAGTTTCTTTAGAATGGAATAGTGGACACATCGGAAAAAATATAGAGACAGAGAAGCAACAAAAAGGATGCAGGAAGTTTCAGGAATCTCTAGAAAAAGAAAATAGGTAAGGATGCGAAATATTGACAAATTTTATTTATATACTTCCAGAGTTGATGACATTGATTTCGAATATGTCTCATTGTAAAGCTGCGGAGTTGCATAGAAATCAGTTATTTTTGGATTTGCACAGGACACTTACACAAAACTCAATTTAGATTTGAACGCAAAAGCTTTTTCATCATCCTTTCTAAGTACGAAGCTTAAAACTTTTCTCAAAGGTCTTAAGTAATCTCTTACTATATATTTATGCATTATATTAAATAAAAAAAGTAATTTGGCCATTTTATATTTCCATTAATTTGAAGTAATTTAAGTTAATGGGGAAACTACTTGTTCATATATAATTATATTTAATGACATATAGCCACTGAACCCATTAATACGTGACTATATCTTACCATACTTGATTAGGTTGGTCATACTAGGCCCGATCTCAGGCCCATGCATCGACGACTCATTCGCAGTTGGTAACCTGCCATGCATACGTAAAGACTTACGTAAAGACCTAAACCTAGCGGCTCTTCCATATATAAGGTATTACTTTGCCATGATACAGGTACAAGATTAGAATCCTGACTTTCTCTGTTTTAGCCACCAAAACTCTCACAAAAAGACTAATTTGAGCGTCGGAGGGGCATGCCGGCAATCAACCCTCAGCGTGCCTTCCATTGTTTTGCAGGTATTCTACAGCAAGATCAGTCAAAATTATGAATCCAAACAACAACATCCAGTCCCATCAAAATCAAGCAGAACCGATACTATTTTTTTCTTCCGCTTACTTGGTTCTTGCGAGAAGTAAAATTTGACTCTACGAGGGTCATTTCAATCTATGACAATGCCTTCCTTGTTGCTAAG
>JAOSBP010000001.1:20253321-20270806 GCA_027563825.1 Erythroxylum mucronatum | reverse complement strand
CAACTTTGGAATTGTCACCTACATAAAGCCATCGACTACCATGTGGGAGTTTACGAAACTCAACGAAGGCATCTCTATCCTTCGCTACATGGTTGGTTGCTCCTGAGTCTGCAATCCACAAAGGATGTGATTCAGTTAGAAAAACAAAATAAGAAACATTCACAGAACAAATTTTTGTACTATAAAATTGTACCTTCTTGGGCTCGATACAATCTCAAGCAAAGTGGCCCTTATTACCACAATTATAGCACTTCACATATTTCATGTTCTACTTTTTGAAGGGATGTTTTCCCTTTCCACGTTGGTTCCATTCTGCCTTCTTGGATTCCTGAGTAGAGTGGTTGAATCTCTTATTATTCTTCCACTTGGGTCCACCATGATGCTTGAGTTTCTTGTTCATAGCTCCATGTGATCTAGAACTAACTGCATATGCCTCATAAGACATTTTTTAGGCTTCAAGACGCTCCTCCTCCAATATGAGATGCCTCGTAGCATCTTCCATTGTCTTGATATTCTCATTATGAGTTAGGTGCATATTTATATACTCCCAACTCTGAGGTAGTGAATGAATCACAACTTGCACTTGTTGTTCATCAGAAAGCTCATGACGAACATCACGTAACTCACTTACCATGTTGGACATTTGCCTCATATTTTTTTCCATTGTATCATCTAGATGCTTCTTATAAGTATCAAACTTAATTGTAAGTGACTTAACTTTGGTCACTGAAGCACCTCCAAAATGAGCAGCCAATGCGAACCACATGTCTTTTTTAGTTTTGAATTTACGGATCTCTCGCATGATATCATTATCCATGCTACTCAGCAACAAGATGCGAGCTAAAGAGTTCTTCTTTTTCTATAATTCATATGCATCACGGTCCCTCTTATGTTGGGTCGTATTGCCTTCCTCAGGAACTTCCATGGTTAGGTTTAATGACTCAAGAGCCTCTTGCTCCTCTAGTATATATTGGATTTTCATATTCCAGATTTCATAATTGTCACCATTGAGTTTCTCATCCCTATTGAGTTCAGCAACAATATTCTTTGAAGCAGTAGCCATTTTTCTTTTTGTTTGAAACACTAAGTTTCTACAGTAAGAAAGAAATATATATACACATTAATGTCATATTAATCATTTATAGAATAAATAATTCGATCACAATTGCTTATGAAATCAAAAGCCTACTAATGTGTTCAACCATCATTCATACAACAATCAAATCTTAATTACTTTACTCTAGACGAATTTCTATACAATAAATATGTAAACATATTACATAAAAAACAAGACTTTGTTCTTATAAACAAACATATTGCCTTAAATGCGCTACAACCTACTAACAGTCTATAAGTAACAAACCCTACGCGAAAATGAGTTCACGGGTTCACGTGACACATTTCACGAAGCTCGATGTATAATAACTCTTACTATTTCCATTGGAAGACCTATAGGATACAATATCCTAATAAACTCCCTTCTACGCATTTCTTTAATAAATGTCATCACTAATAAACTGTAAGTCTTCTCGTTATGCATATTATTCCAGAGCATTTATAACAGTTTACCTTGAGGTTGAAGTAATATTGCAAGCAAAGTCATGTAGTTTACTTCAACATCTGTATAAGCTCAACAACCTCAAAACATAATTCTTGCATCATGTTATTAATTGAAATAACATATTGTATTAGACCGTTTTCAGGCATTAAACGCATGTTGACTAACTTTTCATACATACTGCTAATACATTTCTTCTGTGCCTCACATTGAATAAGCTTAGATGTCCGCTTAATAATAGACATCGTCCTGAAAAATAAATATTCAGGAATCAGAAGAGTGCATAAAATAACAAGTTATTTTGTTTAACACATAGCGAACTCATGCTCATATTATGAAAATAATTTATTCTATTAGCAATTTATTAAACTATTCAAATTATGATATTAATTTTTAATCAATTAGAAACTTATTTCTAATCTAATCATATTCAAATATGAATAATTCAAATAAAATTAGAAAAATTTATTTCTAATTTTATTTTAACTAAAGAAATTAATTTACTTGTATTAAAAAACTAATTTCTAATATTTTATATTAATTAGAAACTAATTTAACTAACTTAATTAGTTTGTGTAAATTACAAACCGTATTTCTAATTCTTTATGTTACATTTAATTTAAAACATATAAAAAAACTATTTGTTAAATCTTTTATCTTATACATATATATAAGATATGCAAATATAAAAAAAAAATCGTGGCAGATGGACCACTGCGTACGAAACTCAAAAGTTACATTAAGTATAATAAGACAAAAAATAGTAGCCATTTTTCTCAATGCAACTTTTGAGAAAGGCCACGTAATGCAACTTTTGTGAAAGGTCATGTGTCTTTGGCTTCTTGCAGTGTTGTTGCTAGTTTTTTTTTTCGTCACTTCTTCTTTTCTGTCCTTCTCTCGTTACTTCTTCTCTTGGTTACAAAATCATGTAACCCACATTGGTTCCGTAAATAGCAGAGTGTGTTTTTGATATTGTTGAATGTAAAAAAAATTATTTTAGGGAGAGAAGTACCAAGAGGAAAAAACAAAACAAAACAAACACAAATCTTGTATATTACAAGAAGAAAACTGAAGAAGATAACTTCTAATAACAATGATTTTTATTTTAGAGAGAGAAGTACCGAGAGGAAAAAAAAAAACAAATACAAATCTTGTATATTACAAGAAGATAACTTCTAATAACAGTCCAAAACTTGATAACAAATTCATATATTTATGCACACATAATCAATAGCCAAAGTTTAACAGATTCTTATATCTTGATATTAGCATCCAAAAACAAAACAATATTTTGGCTCTTACACCAATGTTAGTCATTATATAATATAAAATATAACCATGTAGATTATATTAATCAAAAAATTTTCATATGCATGTAAAACAAAAAATCACATACTTAAATTCTTGTTATAGTTTTACCATTTAAAGAACTTTTGTTATCAATTTTACTGCAGAGATCTTCTTTTTGTGTGTAAACTTGAGAAAGAATCAAAAGCATCAAATACATGCAAATGTATATCTTCTTCAACGTTTCGGTCATTATGGGTTTCATATACAACCAATAAATTTAACTACCTTTGGTAGTTAACTCGGCCTAGCCAGCGGAGTTATGGGCTATTTTTCATGGCTTGACGTTGGCGTGGATGCATGGATATTTTCAGGTGAAATTAACTATAGATTCGGCAATTGTGGTGGCTGGTCTAACTAGTGATCGACCTATGGTGGTGAACCCTCTGGTGCTGGCTATTCGCTCGGCAGTGGATTGTTCGAGTATGTCACGTTTGCTGGGAGGATAATCGTTGTGCAGACTAGTTATTTAATTATAGTCAACGGTTATCTGTAGGGGTACATTGGTTGCCTGATGCTGTAGCGGGTCTCTCCTCGCTTCTGTTTGCTGATGCTGTTGGGGTTATTTTTCCTCGCTTCACTGCACTGTAATTTTCGGGTGTAAACCCCGTTTTTTAACAAAAAAAAAAGAACATTAACCATAATATCCTTCGTGGGCGTATATGAGTCATTTATCCGGATTAAGATCAAAAATGATTTTGTATTTGCGGTTGCATGCAATCAGGCTCGTATTGTCTGTAATTATCGCATCTGCTGGGTAACCCACCACAATCCACAAGCACATGAGATTCAAGAACCGTATGATATGAAACCATTTTTGATCTTCAGTCCTTTCCTTTTCATGAAGGCTTTCAAAATCTCATTTGATTGTAAGTCGCGAGCAATGGATAAATTATTTGCAAATTTCCACTGTTCTCTAATGATTATTTGGGTATATTATCAGATGACACAAATTCATGACAATGTGTTCCATTCTTCTGCAGAATCTTAAGAAAAGACTTATTTAATCTCACCTTAACAACACTTTCCTTAAAAGCTTATTATCCATACAGCCCCTTTTCATGCCACCCCAACTGACATTATCCAAGAATAGATTCTGCCACCCCCTATTCCATCATCAAAGCCACCTACCTACCTTCCTTACATTACATAGCTTTGTGGTTAAGGCCGGCTTCTTTGATTCCATCAAAGTGATGAACACATCATTTGTTAATTCAGAAAAAAAAATTCTTTTCACCATATTCCCCACCAGGGAAAGTTTGAAACAGAAAAAGGAAGTGCACCATGGAATAAACAAGTGCATTTATGAGCAATTAGCTATTTTCAGCATCTTCTTCCTTTTCTCTTTTCATTCTCTTTTTTCTTACAAAGTAATGTAGTTTAGTGTAAAATCAAAGTAATTTATACCAGCAGAAAGCCCATCAAAGAACCGTCCTTTTTTTTTCAAGTGAAGCATTCATATTTTCATACATACATCCATCTAAGGTTTAAAATAATGCATCTAGGTGGTCATCATGCACCTTAGTATAAACTAGCAATTTTAGGGCTACAGAAAACTAAGACTTCTTGGACAGTGGCCCTAGATTCGTCTCCAAATATGGACTCTTTACCATCCTCCCTCTTAGCATATGACAGTCCTAATCTAGACTTGGCTTGCCTCAGGTCACCAATACCCGAATTGGTATCTGGCCCAGCAAACCCGCCCATGACAGGTGCTAGTGGAGGACCAATGAGGAGCCCATCAGCCCCAAACTGAGGCCCGCCCCGAGCATAATCGAAAAGAGCCGCACCACTGCCACCAACCTTGGGTAAGATGATGGTGTCAGTGTTCTCGTCACTTTTCCAATAGAAAAGAAATGCATCAAATGTGTCATAGTAATCGTCTGTGCTTCTGTAGCCTTCAGGATTGAAGGCTCCAAACTTGAAGGACTTGTCTGTATAGCCTATAATCACGCATGGTCCCTTGAAGTCGCTACAATTATGGAAGCTCGTTGCACTAAACCCATCTATGGTGGCTTTGTAGCAGCACTTGAGCTCTTTACCTGCACGAATCTATGTGAATTTTAGGTGAACTAGTAATCAAGTTAGGCCCTGAAGATTGGTTTTTGTTTATAGTTTCAACAGACAAAGCTTTCTTATCCTATTCCTAGGTAATGAAGAAGACAAAAACATGGTGTTTAGAATATGAAACAAGAGAGTACCCCTTAAGAATGTTGTGTCTACAAGAGAAGGAGAGAAGGGAAGATCAACTTCATGGTACTTAGGTTGCTGCTTTTCGATATTGTTTCTTCTGCCTAAGTTCCATCCAAATATACTGCGTGTCTGTGGGCTTCTCGTCCATCCATAGTGCAGAGAATTGGAGATACAACAAGCCATCTACATGTGACCAATCATTCACAAACAACCCCTTAGAGATTTATCTTATCCTTCTGCACTTGTCCGGTTGCCCCACCACAAATGATCTGTAACATTTGTATTGGCCTTGGTACCAAAAGTCTACCTAGAGAAGGTACCACCATATGTTACAAGGTTTCAAGTTAGAGGAAATACGATTGTAATTGCAACAAATTACAGTAACGAACTTGAATGCAACAACTATTACAACCTATGTTACTTGTGCAAACCATTGTTCTTATAGATGCTTATTGTGGAATTTGGGAAATTGTGTTCTCATTACTTGAAAAAGGAGCCAATACAATGTTTATATACAAAAGAATGGAGCTAACTAGCTGGCTAAAACTAACTGCTAAGCTGACTAGGCAAATAACTAATAAGCAACTAGCGAATTATATACAATGGTAAAATATAATTAGCTAACACTTATCAGTTGACTGTTTATGAAACACAAATGTAACGTATTGTCTCATGTTTAAAGCCGAAAAAGGAAGAGGTAAGATTAGTAGTGAATATAATAGATTGGTAATGATCTCATGTGGTCTACACTTTTGTTTATTGTCTTCTATTATTATTTTTAGCGAATCTCAACATATTCAAGCTAATGTCACTAAAAACTTCTTGTTAGGATATATGTTATATATATATATCTAAGTAAATAGTTTTGGCATTATTTATTAATTGGACATATAAGATATTAATTGTAGTGGAATTCAAATAGATGTGATTGTTACGCTTGTAGTTGTGAAAGGATCCTACACTATATTGAAGCCTATTATCATATAGGTAATTGAATTGTTTTACTGTTGAATTTTGTGGATTTCGTCGAGAGAAGAAAAAGTGAATAGGTTGTTGCGTGTTGGAAAAGAGCTCTTGCTGGTGAATATTGTGTATGTCTCTATCTATAGAAGAAGTGCATCTTGCGTGGGAGTCTTGCAATCAACAATTAAGTAGGCACTAATTGGGCGTTAATTACATACTTGTAAAACGTAGCTCATGTTGGTTGTTCTGGTATTCATATGTACCGTGAGTATTATTAAGTGTGCAGGGGGTGTTAAATACATATGGGATAAAAAACGCAGCTGATGTGGGATATATGTTCTGATTTTACATACACCGTGATTTAATGCAGTGGGCGTGAATTGAAGATTGAAAATATATATAGCTAAAGTAATGTGGCAGAGGTGGATTCAGTGTGGGTGGTATCAACGGCAGCTGCTAGTTTTAGTTTGAGAGGAAGATGTCCTTAGAGAGGAGAACGTGGGTGGCTCACGTTAGCAAGAAGCGGCAGCAAGAGTTGGTTTTAGAGAAGTCTCTTACTTTAAAGGGAGAGTAAGCTATGTGGGCTGCGCAATTGATGTGGTGAAGGTTGTGAATGTCTTGTTTGTTGTGGGTGTGCGACTCATTATGCTGAGACTTTAGTAAATTATTGTGTGGAGGTTTATTTACTGGGTCTATCTTATATGAAGTCCTTCTACCACAATTGTAACTTGGATTTGGAATGTGCATGAATCAGCCTATTTTATGTGAACAACTTTCTGATCTATTTCAAAGGAGTTGAACCCATAGGGAAGTTATTATGTTTTTGTCTCAAGTGTTTTCTGTTTTCATTATTAAATAGTTAATCACTTGAGTTATTTATTTATTGTCTTTTTGTTAAAGGAGTGTTGAAAAATCTTCTGATGAGGTTAACACGAGTTGGTCATATTATTGGGTGTGAAATTCTTTTACAAGAAATGAGGATAAGAGATAATGTTAAGGGTTGAGAGATGTTGGCTCAGTAACGCTTGGATAAATCTATTGTACTTTCATGAAAGTATTAAGCTAGGTGAGGGCCCCACAAACGTAGGTAAGGTGTGCTGAACTGCGTTATCAAATTTTTGATGCTTTTTATTATTTCGCTTTTGATTGCTTTTGTTTTCGTTTGTGCTAGAGACGTCCACGGTAAAATTGGAAAGTTTGCGAATAACTACCCCTTCGATTTTTCAATTAATATCAGAGCAAAGTCACCTAGTCAGAACTTGGTAGCAAGTTAGTGCAGATCTTGGTTTCGCAATTATGGCTATAAGAGAAGGAGCATCAATTATCAGGCCACCGCTGTTGGACGATTCTAATTATCCTGCATAAAAATCACGAATAAGAGTCTTTATTTAGGCACAGGGAATAAGAGCATGGAACTCGGTGTTACATGGCTGGACACATCCGATGATTACTGACGATAAAGGAGAGACAATTCTAAAAGATCCATCTAAATGGACAAGAGTCGAAGAAGAAAGAAAACTTGGAAACTCACAAGCTTTGCACGCAATTTTCAGTGCTGTTGATGAAAGACGCTTCTCAATGATATCAGCCTGTGAATCGGCTAAAGAATTGTAGGATGCTTTGCAGATTATTCATAAAGAGTTCAAATCTGTGATATCGTCAAAACTACAGATATTAGCTTTAAGGTTTGAAGAACTAAAGATGGATGAAAATGAGACTATTGGGGACTTTCATAAAAAAATTGCGTGATATAGCGAATTAGGTACATCAACTCGGGATTCCAATCTGAGACTAATCAAGAAGACGTTGAGATCATTATTTCCGAGATTTATTCCCAAAATTTTAGCAATAGATGAGGCCCACAACATTAATGATCCGTCATTGGAGAAGGTAATTGGAATTCTTACAAATTTCGAAATGAATCTTTTAAGAGGTAAACAAGAAAGAAGCAAAGGATTGGCACTACAGATTGAAACTGGAAAAGGTATGAATGATGTAGAAGATGAATCTGACGAGAATGAGGATATGGAGCTATTAATATAAGAGTTCAGTAAGTGGCTGAAGAGAGTGAAACAGGACAGACTCGAGTTTAGGCAAAACGGTGGGAGCTCATCGAACAACAACTTCAAACAATAAGCCAAAACTCAAAAGCGAGAAAGAAAGGTAAAAAGAATTCAATGTCATGAGTGTCAAGGCTTCAGACATGTTCAAGCGGAGTGTGCTAACATCTTGAAGAAGAAAAAAGAAAAATCCTATACAAGCACTTGGAGTGATAATGAATTCGGAAGTGAAGAAGAAGCTGTAAATAGTGTTGCATTAGTTACTTTATACAGCAAAAGTCCAGTTTCTTGTTTAACAATAACTGAGAAGGAAGTAACTGAAGATGAAAAAGTGAGTAAATAGGAAAATTTCGGGAAAAATGCAGACAATTCAGCTCAAAGCTCAATATCAGATTATAACAGTGATGACAGTACTTCAGATGATAAAAAGAAAGATATTTATGAAGCCTGTGAGTTAATGTATGATAAATGGGTCCAAACATGTAATAAAAATGAGAAGTTGAAGGAGGAAAACACTTCCATAAAGAACATCATTCAAGATCTAGAGAAGAAGTTGTTGTCTACATTAAATAAGCTTGGTGAAGCTAGAATGAAATTAGTAAGTACGAAAAAGGGATTGAGAATGTTAAATGGAAGTACAGAAAACTAAAAAAGTTAATAGAAATTGGTAAGGTTAAAGGGGATATTCAAGGCATTAGTTATAAGGGTGAGTGTTCTAAAGCGAATAAGGAGAAAAAATATATGTCCAGATCTATCTGAGAAAAAGAAACATCGAGAAAAAATCGAAGATTTGTACCCATGTGTCATTTTTCTGAGTTATCGGGCACATAAGGCCGAGATGTTACAAGATGTTATAAATAATGTTTTAAAGGGGTCAAAACTAAAATCTAGACACTCTCCATTAAATTTTCAGCGGCAACCCATGGTATCGTAGCACACTTAGATTAGAAAGGGTCAATTATAGGCACAAAGACATTATGAAGGAAAAACAAGAAATTGTCTGGATTCACAGTTAGTTACTACTTGTGAAGAAACTGTTCAGACAGAGGATAAATCAGTTACTTCAGAAGAAGAAACCAATGACAAAGATCATATGACGAGAAATAAGGGCAGATTTGAATTTTTTCAAGGAGCATAGGAACTATACTTTACATTTTTGAAGTATTTTTTTGTGTTGTTGAAAAAATGAAACGTAAAAAAAAGAATTGTTTTTTTTAGTTCTTTAGTTTTTTTGTTTCCATTGTCGTCCCATCTTTTTAATAGTCTGTATTGTGACTTCTATTTAGCTCCACCAAAAACTCTTCAGCTCTCTCAATAGTATGGGTCTCTGTCTCGGGTATCTCTCTCTCTCACTATACTGACAACACTCATCTTTATTTACTTGGGTTTATGAATTTGATCAGTCATATGAAGATGGAATTGAAGTAAGTAATGATATGTTAACATGTGTATGGACTGGTGGTAAATTATTCATCTTCGCGTGCTTATAATTCTTCTGCTAAGCCTACTACTGATTTTTAAGTTTCTTTATTTGTTGAGATTGATTGTGTTGAAGGCATTATTAGTTTTTGACAATGTTTTGTCCTAAGGTGGAGACATCAGATTGTTTATAGTAAATGTTCCATTCAGGCGGAGATTTCAAGGTATATGCGTGACTATACGTCGTGCTGTTTTTGGTATCTTTTTATCCCAAGGGAGAGAAATTTAGATAATTGGATAAACTTGATGTTCTTTGGAACTTGATGTTTGATTAAGGGAGAGTATTTGTCATATGAATTGTGAATTCGATACTTATATGTCCAATTATGTTATTTAGGGAGAGTTTCATATTTGTGACAAACAATGCCAAAAAGGGAGATATTTTTAGGATATATGTTATATATCTAAGTAAATAGTTTTGGCATTAATTATTAATTGAACATATAAGATATTAATTGTAGCGAAATTCAAATAGATGTGGTTGTTACACTTGTAGTTGTGAAAGGATCCTACACTATATTGAAGTCTATTATCATATGGGTAATTGAATTGTTTTACTGCTAGATTTTGTGGATTTCGTGGAGAGAAGAAAAAGTGAATTAGTTGTTGCATGTTGGAAAAGGGCTCTTGTTGGTGAATATCGTGTATGTCTCTATCCATAGAAGATGTGCATCTTGTGTTGGAGTCTTGCAATCAACAGTTCAGTGGGCGCTAATTAGGCGTTAATTACATACTTGTAAAACGTAGCTTATATTTGGTTGTGTTTTTCGATCTTCATATATATCGTGAGTATTATTAAGTGTGCAGGGGGCGTTAAATACATATGAGATAAAAAGCGCAGCTGATGTGGGATACATGTCCTGATTGCACATACACTGTGATTTAATGCAGTGGGCATGAATTGATTGAAAAATATATAGCTGAAGTGGTCTGGCAGAGGTGGATTCGGTGTGGGTGGTATCAACGGTAGCTACTAGTTTTAGTTTAGGAGGAAGACGTCCTTGGAGAGGAGAATGTGGGTGGCTCATGTTGGCAAGAAGCAGCAGTGGGAGTTGTTTTAGAGACGTCTCTTACTTTAAAGGGAGAGTAGGCTGCATGGGCTGCACAATTGATGTAGTGAAGGTTGTGAATGTCTTGTTTGTCGTGGGTGCGTGACTCGTTGTGGTGAGGCTTCAGTAAATTATTGTGTGGACATTTATTTGATGGATCTATCTTGCATGAAGTCCTTCTGTCGGAGCTATAACTTGGATTTAGAATGTGCATGAATCAGCCTATTTTGTGTGAACAAATTCTGATCTATTTTAGAGGAGCTGAACCTATAAGGAGTTATTATGTTTCTGTCTCAAGTATTTTTTGTTTTCATTCTTAAATGGTTAATTACTTGAGTTATTTATTTATTGTCTTTTAGTTAAAGGAGTGTTGAAAAATCCTCTGACGAGGTTAACACAAGTTGATTGTGTTATTAGGTGTGATTTTTTTTTACGGGAAGTGAAGTTGAGAGAGAGTGTCAAGAGTTGAGTGATATTGACTCAGTAAAGTCTTGGGTAAATCTATTGTATTTTTATGAAAGTATTAAGCTGAGTGAAGGCCCCACAAACGTAAGCAAGGTGTGCCAAACTATGTTACCAAATTTTTGGTACTTTTTATTATTTCGCTTTTGATTGCTTTTGTTTTCTTTTGTACTAAAGACATTCACAGTAAAATTGGAAAATTTGCGAAATAACTACCCCTTCAGTTTTTCACTTCTAATCGAAGACACCAACAAATTCGGTATAACATAATCTATATATGTATATTATATATGAATCAAACAGTTCTAGTACATAGAATCATTCCACGACTAGGGAAGGCAAGTTGCTGTGATCAATATTAATTTTTGGAGTCTCGCAATTGATAGCAACATCGTCTCCATGTCTATACTCTTTGAAGCAAGCTACTCTCGCCAATTCTTCAACTTCCTCAATTACAATGTCGAGCCTTGCCACTGTCTCCACCAGCAAAGATGCAAAAGCTGCAAAAGGAAGGGCCTCTGCAAACTCTAGACTTGTCATGGCAATTTTGCTCAATTGTGGCCTCAAGGACTTTCTCTCACTTTCCTTGGATCGTTGCTCATCATTCCTTTTACTCTTCCAATCAAGCAACGCAGAACTATCAGTCTTAAAGCTAGACAACGAAACGTTGTGATCCTTTTTGTGCATGGAGGAGGCATGTGCAGATGCCAGGGCTAGCATGTTTTTGTTGGATTGGTTATTGTTGGAGCCCAGGAAAAGTCTTGGTTGTGATTTTAAAGCAGTGTTGAGGTCTTGCAGGGCTTCATGGAGGTGGTCCGAAAGAAGTTCAGGAGAGCAATGGCGGCGACACTTTATGCTGCTCGCTAGTTCTCTTAGCACTTTCGACACTTCACTAGCAAGGGAAGTGCATGGATCTTTGAAGAGGGCACGACAAGATTTTGGGGTCTGGCCAGAGAATGTTGGAATGGTGAACTCAATATACATTAAGAATTGGAGCACAATTTTAAGACACAAATCAATCAATCACCTGGATTTCTGTCTCTAAACATCCATGAAGAGCCACTACAGTGTATCCAAAATGACGAAGTCCTGCTCCTAATTTCACATATTGCTGCCAGGGATATCTGCAATGCCTAGAATGTCTCGGTTCCCAACTTGCATGCAAAGCCTATAAGTAATAGGTTTGAGTAGAAATTAATGTTTGAAGATAAACATAATTGACTATATAATTATGTGTTAATGTATTGATATGATGAGAATTTTTAGAGTATTAAGGATCTAAACATCTTGATTTGATTACTAATATATGCGTGGTTGTAATACTATAAGAAGAATGGGGTGAAATTTACCATATTGAACACTGAAATTGAAGAAAATTCATGAAGAAAGATATGTGATGAACTTACCAAAGCTTCGTCTCGTGATTTTGAGTCCAAAACAGTCTTGTAGCCTGTATAGATTGGATCTTCAGATGGTTCATTTTCGTTATCTTCATTGTCGGCGTCGCTGAAATACTTATCGACGCAAACTGCAACATTAGAAGAGTTTTGATTTTGCATACATCATGGTACAATCGAACAAAATGTGTTATCTATAATATGAATTTGCATACCTTCTATTGAATTAGCTAAGCCTTCAAGCTTTTGGACAGTGGAGTGATGCAGGTCTTCTCCCGACCAAATTGGGAAGATTAGAAGACTCATGAACAGGCAGATACCACAACCAATGGCAATAGTGTAGAATCGTTGCAGTGCGATCTTCAACACATCAGTGTCACGATAACTTGAAACAGTTATGAGATTGAAGGTCAGTAGAAATATGACAACCCCATAATCATAATTCTTCTTCACATAAGGAAAGAATCTCGTGTATGTTGCTGCAGCTCCTGTGAAATCAAATATTTAACTTCAGAGTTCATACTTGCCTGGCAAGGACTAGTTTCATCAGGTTAGTTTTGAAAAGTTTTAAGAACTAACCTATCACAAAAACTGCAGCTCCAATAAAAACTGCACGAAAAACCTGACCAGTTGCCTCTGCAATGTACTCTATGATAAAAGCCAATGATCCAGCCATAACTGTTCCCAGTCCTCTATTAAGACCCTTGCACAAAGTTGCCCCTGGCAAAGAGTTCCGGCATAATAAGTGACTCTTGTTTGTGAACTGAAACTTAAATCTTAACATAAAATTGCAATGAACACTCTAGGAAGCTTACCGGCAGTGAACTCAAGCACAACAACAACAGTCATAACAGCCCAAATAGCACTTTGTCCAATCCCTTCAAAAAATGGCTCAAGCAAATATAACAAGGAAACTATTGTCAAAGCTCCACCAACTTTAAGAGCATGCACAATTCTTCGAGGATCGTCTCTACCAATTTGCCAACTTGTCCTCCATAGCATACCTGGACACCCTTTCATTCTCTTCCCACAAACTTGGATTCTCGTCTTCCAATCTTCCTTACTCTTTCCCGATCCAGCCATTTCCGCTTCCACCCCAACATGCACTTCGGGAGACATCGTAACACACTGCAAATCGAAAAGAAGTCAATACATAAGCAGTTCATAACAGTCCTAAATAGGCGAATTATGCTCCGGTGCCCGTAACTGGAAAGGAAGATTCTTGGAAGCTAAGATTGGACAGCTTTAAACGTGTGAGATTAAAGAAATGTTACCATGCAGCAATACTCGGGCAGGTGGTAAGCTAACGCCTAATAGGCTGATGCAGTACTTGGGGGAGCTTTTAACTTACAAATGGTCCGGATCCTGCCTTTTTATTTACAATCGGTGATACTTGTCAAGCATTCACATGTCTTGCATTAAAAGAGGTGCAGATATTAATGACACACAATTGTTTATTACAATAAAATATTACACCCAGCAAATTATGCTCTGTTTAGGTACGGCCACTCATGACATCAGAGATGTCTGTAATCTGTACGGGGACCGAGTGAGAGTCCCTGGTCAGGGGAATGTCATGTGCTAGGTTAAAAGAATGCAATATACAATCTTCTTTCCGTATAAAATTGGTCTTTAAGGCCACTATGCACAATCATTCATAAATTCCTTAACCTGAACAAATTGCTTAATCTATTTAAAAATTAAAAATATGCTTAATCTAACTAATATTTGATGATTTAAATATCTCCATAGGTTGTTTTTACAACTTTGATGTATAAGAATGGGATATGTGATATTTTCTCTTGTTTATATATTTGTGAATCTTATCGAATGAAAATAAAACTTCATTTACCCTTTTACTCGTTAAGTTAGCAGAAGCAGTATAAATTCACGATAGTCTATTAAAATTGGACAAAGCTCAGATTCAGCATCTTGATGCTGAACTTCGACAATACATCTACCCGTTAAATAAGTTTTGACTTTGATTTTAAAGTTTGTGAAATAAAAAAATACAAGAAATTGTGTGAATGTGATGGTTAAAAAGGCATAAAATTACATCACAACGAAAACAACTAATTGAGTTGATACAAATTTAAGTGTGTGGTTGGGGAAACCGTGCACCGCCAGTTGAACATGTTGAGCAATTGGTCCAACCACCACATATATAACATGAGAGGCAGTACCACTTTCTTTCAGGGCTGGTTCAAACTCACGAGAAACTGGAAAAATACAGCTGGGTTAGCTCTATTATTGACTCTCCAGGAAACGAAGGGTGGTTCTTTAGTTTATTTATGGTTAACCTAACAACATCAACGTCTTTCATCTTCATCGTCAAACACATTTCATACGTTTACATACAATTTCGTCTTATTTGATAAACATATTTCATACTTATATATGTTGTTCTGTTGTGTCCAATATTTCTCGTGTCTTCTCAACTCCTCAATCTGAAGTCCATGTTTTGCCACTTGGCAGCTTCCTTTTTCATTTCATTTTCTTTTCTAATTTAATTGGCTCGAAATTGTGGTGATGATGCAGTTTGGTTATGATTAATTGTGAGAATATAACATTTGATGGACAACAATGTCCCAAAGGATGAGTGTGTCGCAAGCTAATTTAGGGTTTAGCCTTAGCCTTGACAATCATCTGCTAGACCGCCGGATCCTCAGGATAGGGGGTAACTCCGTCGCTGAATTTAGGGGCCAGACTGGATGAATCTTTAAACGAAATTTGGGGAAGGAATAAATTGACCCCTACAGTGGAAGATATGGATATTGAAAACCTGTCAGACCTCTGCAAGGTACAGACTATGAATCTAAATTACAAAGATGACAATACACAGTTATCTTGTTTCTCCTTTAAACCGGGATTTAGAGAAAAGTTAGAAAATTCGTTGAAAGATTCATTAATTGTTAAGGTTTTAGGTAAAACTGTAGGGTTCTATTTTTTATCTTCAAAAATTAACCAATTATGAAAGCCTATAGGAAAGATTGAGATTGCTGACCTCCGGAATGATTTCTATATGATTAAATTTTCCAACGAGGATGACAGGAGAGTTGTCCTAACTAAAGGTCCTTGGGTAATCCAAGATCATTATTTAACAGTGAGAGAGTGGTCGCTGGGATTTCACCCTGCTACGGCTGGCATGGAAAGGATCCTAGTCTAGATTCGTATTCCTAAATTGCCAATGGAATATTATAATGCCAATGTTCTTGCAACTCTTGCTCGGTCTATTGGTAAACCGAAGAAACTCGATGGTAATACATTCCTTACCAATAGGGGAAAATTTGACCGGATTTGTGTAGAAATTGATTTGACTAAATCTCTTGTGCCTTGAATTGAAACTGAAGAAACTCGATGGTAATACATTCCATGCCAATAGGGGAAAGTTTGACCGGATTTGTGTAGAAATTGATTTGACTAAACCTCTTGTGCCTTCAATTGAAGTAGAGGGGGTTCGCTATAAAGTGGTCTATGAGGCCCTGCATAAGATTTGTTTTCGGTGTGGTGTTTTTAGACATACAAGTGAGACTTGTGAGGCACAGACTGAGGGGGCTCCTGAGGGAGCTAGAACTAAACAGAATAGCTTATCATCTGAAGTTGATGTTGTTTCTCGTCAAGAGTTGAGTCCAATTCATGGCGAATGGATGGTTGTTGCAAGGAAGAGGACTCAGAAAGCAGCAAACTGCCAACCAAGTACCGGTGTTAGAAGTAATAGATTTCAAAGTCTCGCGACAGTTGAGGCAGAAACATTTATTGATGGTGAAAGTGATTTGGTTCTTGAGAAAAGATTTGGGAAGGAATATGTGTTGGAGATGCGTACACATAGTGGAGGCAGACTTAAACGTGCTGCACTGAAGACGAATGCAGAAATGGCCCAGGGCCAGGACCGAGCTGCTAATCTAGGATCTTTGTCTCATTTGAGGAATATAGTTCTACAAATGCAGTAAATATCTCGAATATCCAGGCCCCTCACTCACCAACTACTCCTCTTCACCAAGGACAAAGCGGTGGTGGATCACATTTTGTTTTCCATTCCACTAGACGCCTTAACTTAAAGCAGGGAGAGGGTGACATGGAAGAACATTACGTAAGCATTGCAAATGTTTCTCCAATGGTTTCTGATAGCGATTTGGTTGATGGAAGAATTCCAGTTGACAAAAATGTGAGGGGACAATCCCATATGGAATTGACCGACTGATG
This sequence comes from Erythroxylum mucronatum, assembly GCA_027563825.1. NCBI lineage: Eukaryota > Viridiplantae > Streptophyta > Magnoliopsida > Malpighiales > Erythroxylaceae > Erythroxylum > Erythroxylum mucronatum. The sequence goes on along the minus strand of JAOSBP010000001.1, from coordinate 20,254,095 downwards.
TTTCTGCTTTATTTATTAATTTAATGATTAAGTTAAATATTTTAATGTGGAATATCATAGGTGCAGGTAATAAGGTGGCCAGACTTCATGTTAAGGAATTTGTTAATTCTAATAATGTTGATATCATGGTGTTAGTTGAGACCAGAGTAACTTTTGATAAACATAAGTTACGTTGGCAGCAAATGCGTTTTGATGGATTTTTTCACTCTTACACGGTGGTGCGTCAGAAGCGTAATAAAATTGAGAATTAAAATTAATTGCAACTAGGGAGTGGTGTGACGATCCTGTTATGGTTAAACAGGAGGTGTTGCATTATTTTCAAGATTTGTTTGCAAGTTCAGAAGGCAGTGGGGACAGCGGTGTTAGTTCAAATCATTTAAAACTAGAACAGGCTGTTGTTAATAGCTGTTGGGAAATCTGGACCGGATCTGATCCGACCACAGCGGAATAATCACGAAACTCTTCCTTGATTTTTGATTTCCCGAAAATCAAGATCTATTTAATTCTATAAAATGATTAACACGAATCAAAATAAAGAGGAAATTTAATTCGTACCGTTTTCTGAAGCTTGATCTGTATCTTGTTGTATCCCTCGAACTGTTTTCGAAATCGATCCGCCTCAACCACCGTATCCGCACAGGTGTCCGGCCTCTAATGGTATCCACAGAATAGGTTGAGAGAACTCTGTAACTTTTACAGAGAGGGTTAAGCATGAAGTGCTAGCTACATATAGCTTAAGCCTATTTATAATAAGCTTAGGACGTTTTAGTAATT
>JAOSBP010000001.1:20223320-20242870 GCA_027563825.1 Erythroxylum mucronatum | reverse complement strand
AGAGAAACAGAATTGAGTTACTTAAAGATGATTTTGATGTGTGGCATGATGATCCAGGTATTCTTTGCTCCTTGGCTGTTAATTATTTTTCGAATCTTTACCTAAAAGACTGCTCTTCTAGGCCCTCTTATCATCTCAGAGGGCGCTTCCCTATTCTTGGTGATAGTGTGTTAAGTTGTGCTACCAATTTTACTAATGATGAGATTAGAAAAGCTCTTTTTGATATGAAACCTTGGAAATCGCTGAGAGTTGATGGATTCCCAGCGGGTTTTTATCAGTCTAAGTGGCATAAGGTCGGGTCAGATGTTTGTAATGAAGTTCGTCTTATTCTTCATGGCGGTGGAATTAGCTCTTAGATGAATAAAACTCTTATCTGTTTAATGCCAAAGGTTGATGTCCCCAAGCACATCTCTCAGTATCAGCCTATCTCTCTTTGTACTGTTATGTACAAGATTGTTACTAAGGCTTTAGCTAACAGAATTAAAATGTTGATGCCTTCTCTTATTGGGCTAGTTTCGTCCCTGGTAGGCGTATAACTGAGAACATTATTATTGCACAAGAAGTTGTGCATTCCATGCAAACCAAGAAAGGAAGACTAGGGTTCATGGCTATTAAGGTTGATCTTGCCAAGGCTTATGATCGGATTAGCTGGCATTTTCTGAAGGACACTCTCCTGGATGTTGGTTTTCCCTCTGATTTTGTGGAAGTTATTATGGACTGTGTAACTTCTTCTTCGATGCAGCTTTTGTGGAATGGAGGTTTGTCTCATTCCTTTATGCCATCTCGAGGTTTGCGGCAAGGTTGTCCCTTGTCACCTTATTTGTTCGTCCTTTGCATGGAAAGATTATCTCATGAGATTTTAAATTCAGTTAATGAAGGAAATTGGCAGCCTATTCGTCTCAAGAAGGATGGTCCTCTTTTGAGCCATTTGTTCTTTGCTGATGATCTTCTTCTCTTTGCTAGAGCTAAAATGTCTTAAGTTCGCATTATTAAGGAGGTCTTTGATAGCTTTTGTGCTAGCTCGGGTCAGTTGGTCAATGCCCATAAAACTAGTGTTTTTTTCTCCAAAAATGTTCCTTCTCAAAAGCGTCGTGAGTTGAGTACAGGGCTGAGGTTTCATGAAACTACAGATTTGGGAAAATACCTGGGAGTACCTCTCTTTCATTCTCGGATTACCAAGAAGCACTATGCTTATATTTTGGATCACATGAATTCTAAGATTGCTACTTGAAATGCTACTAATCTTTCTTTTGCAAGGCGTGTTACTTTGGCCAACTCTGTTCTTTCTTCTTCGCCTTCATATGTTATGCAGACCTCAGTCATCCCTTTCACTGTGTTCTTAATTTGAGAAGATTACTCGTCATTTTGTTTGGGGTGGTAAGGAGTCTGAAAGGAAAATGGCCCTCGTGGCTTGGAGTAAAGTGGCGCAGCCTAAATTAAGTGGGGGTCTTGCTTTTCATGACCCAAAAATGCTCAATGCTGCTTTTATAATGAAGTTAGCTTGGGAGGTCTTCTCTAATCATAACCCTCTTTGGGTGCGGGTGCTGGCTTCAAAATATAACTTCAGGTGTTCCTCTGGTTCTTGTCCGGTTCCCCTGCGTAATTGCTCTAGTCTTTGGAAAGGTATTTGCGCTTATTGGGGAGACGTTTCTTGCAATGCTTCGTGGTCAGTTGGTAATGGAACTACAATCAGCTTTTGGTTTGATCATTGGGTACCTGGTATTGTTTGTTCTTTGTTTCATATGGCTTTGAGGCCTATCTCAGAGGAGTTGATTGATAAATCTATTAGTTTTTTTGTCAAGACTGATGGAGAGTGGAGCTGGGATCTATTCGCTGGTTTCTTTTCGGAAGACACTTTGGGTCGTATTGCAGCAATTCATCCTCCTTCTTTGCAGGCTGGGGAGGATGTTGTTTATTGGAAACTTTCTTCCTCGGGCAACTTTTCTATTAAATCGGCTTATCATTACCTTATAGAAGCTACTGCCAGTGATAATGATAACTTCTGGCAGCTTATTTGGAAGTTGAAGGTGCAACAATGTATTAAAACCTTTATTTGGCTTGTTCTAAACAATGGCATCATGACTAATGCTAAAAGAAGAAGACGCCATTTGTGTTCTTCGGCTGTTTGTCCTCTTTGTAGCAATGACTTAGAAGATGGTTTTCATGTTTTGCGAGAGTGTCTCCTAGCAAGTCAAGTCTGGTGTTTAATTTTGCCTCATGCTTATTATCGAGATTTTATGAGCTGTAATGATCTTCGTTCTTGGTTCAAATTCAATTTAAATATACAGGATCTTGTCGTTCATGAAGTTAGCTGGCCTGAGTTGTTTGTGTCTTGCTGTTGGATTCTTTGGAAGAGACGGAATGACAAGAATAAACACAAATATGTAATGTCGATCATTAATGAAGCTATCTTTTATGGGTCCTCTTGTTCCAACATCCTGGGCACTTGTGGTTCTACTTTCATCCAGGAAGGGCATAATCAGGTTTCTTGGTCTTGTCCTCCTAGTCACTTCATTAAATTAAATTCTGATGCCTCGGTTTTGTCTTCTAATTCGGCAGCAGCTTGTGGGGGAGTTTTTAGAGATCATTTAGGTAGGTGGTGCGGGGGATATGTTGCTAATATTGGCGTTTGCTCCATTTTGATGGCTGAAATTTGGGGAGTTCTTTATGATCTTCGACAGGCTAAAGAGTTGGGGTTCTCTAACCTTATTGTGGAGTGTGATAATAAGGTGGCGGTGGATATGATCGTTGGAAATTGTGTTATCAATTCTTGCTGCGCCTCCTTAATTAAGATGATCCGTTCTACTGCTAGGGAGTTTGCAGCTCTCTCTTTTGCTCACATTCATAGAGAAGCTAATTTTGCGGCAGACTTCTTATCTCATTTGGCTCATGCTCATGCTCCTGGCGTTCATTCTCTTCCGAGTATTCCTTCTTGAATGAATTCTTGGCTTCATCATGATTTAGTTGGTGTTATGTATTTCGCTAGTTTATTTTGTTAATGAGCTTAGCTCACCATTTTGTTACCCAAAAAAAATAGAAGTGTAATTAAAGTGTATGATAATTTATTAAATATTTCTATGATAATTTTTTCTCCAAAAATCTTTTTAAGTTATAATTTTTAGATATCAACTGTCGTTATCATATTATTTTTTTGAATAAGTAAAATTGAAAATAAAAAAATTAAGTCGTTAACTTAAATGTCACGAAGATAATAAGATAAAAGATGAGTGTCTAATTATTATAATTAAAGAATTTAATACGTAAAAATGATTAATTTTCTAGTCATAACTTTATACTAGATAATAATTTAACATGCCACGATTCTTTTTATAGTACATTTAGAAAAATCTCATACTATAATAATGTGCTAATATTGATAAGTTAATTTGTAATAGATTTCAAAATATAAATTTATGCAATTTATCACACACTTTTCTATTTACAAAAAATTAAATTGCAAATAAATATAACTAGTTATCATCTTATATGAAGCACTCAATTTTATACGAAAATATGTACTTCTATGAATAAAAACAAGTTTTCATCAAATTGTTGAGGACAATATTTTAACGTAGAATTCTTTATTTTTTAAAATATATAATATGATAAATATGCTTATATATATTTCTCTTGTTTTATGTAATAAATTTAAATCTTATAACATCACTAATTTAATAAAAATACTATCCACTTCATAATTTCATGGCTAAAAGTTAATATACATTAATATATAGGAGTTAGAGATCCAAATAAATTTTAAGATAAAATTAATATGATCTCAAATCATTCATGTCAAATTATTAAAGATAAATTTAATTGTGGAAGCTTGTTATACAGGGCTTGCCTAGTATGGAGTATCTAGTTGGTGTGATTTGCAGGCTATTGCGTCAATCCGGAGGTTTATCCAGTGCGCATCCAAAGGATAGCGGCTGTAGACTCCTCCGTTTCAAAAAAAAAAAACATATAGATTATCTATATTTTCCAAGAAGTAATATTAATTAGTTGCAGGACCATAGCCACTTATTTATATGTATAATGCTTATTCCTAATTTGTCCATCAAAAGTTGGGAATATAACACTAGGGTTTCTACACATATAATAAACATAATTAATTAGATGATTTAGGTCCATTAACCTGAAACCTTAATAGATCACTTTTAATCATAAGTCAAACCTTAATATATATAATACCTTATATGTTATAATAAACCTTATGAGCTTAAAATTACTATTATTATAAAATCATCTTCAAACAATATGATCCATCAATCATATTAATATAGGGTCAAAGACATATTTGTCACAACTATCATCACCAGACTCATCAATGGTCATATGCAACAATATAATTAACAATATAGATTAAGTATGAATGTGTAGGGTTGAAATTTCATGTCATATGATCTTAATTCTTAACATTTCTATTTTTAGTTGGTCCTACATTATTCCTTTGTGAGATCAAACAAATCAAAGAGTAAACACACAATCATTCATATTGTTGTATTAAATCATAAAAGTCCATAACATATGTCAATAATCATAAGTTCTATAAAAACAAACTCCTACTAAACTATCATATCATCAAATAACATAAAACCCATATGAGTAGTGTGCTCATGAAAGACCTTGAATGATAAACTTTAAGATAGCAGATTTCTAAAGTTTGTCCTAACATGTTCTATAAGCATCTTACTACTCTGAATTCTTTCTTTAACAACCAAAAACTTAATGTCAATATGTTTGGAATTTGACGAGCTTCTGTTGTTATTATAATACATCACTATTAACTTATTGTCACAAAATAACTTCAATAACCTTTTAATATCAATTATAGTTTGCAGCCTAGTAACAAAGTTTTGTAGCCATATCTCATGATTAGATGCCTCGTAACATTCTATAAACTCAGTTGTTATGGTAGAAGAAGATATGAGTGTCTACTTAACACTATTTCAAGAAATAGCTACTTCAACTAGTGGATAGATATAGCCTAAAATGGACATATGACTATCTTGGCATCCTACAGAATCAGAGTCAAAATACTCAATGATCTCTAATTGATCTCATCTCCTATATTGAACCAAGGGATGTTCTAATCAAAGTTTTGATGAAAACAAAATATAAGTACTATCAACAAGTTATTTTAGTGTCATTCATGAGAAGGAATACGAAAACAAGATGGCATTTTGCAATCTTCAAAATGAGGATCAAGTCAAGCAATAGATCAAGACACATTAATATTATTTTATGTATTACTTATTATAAGCTTATCTTAATTAGCTTGATAATCTAATAGGCTCACCATACATAAAATCTTTCAAATAACCTTTAGGAAACATTTTGAAGTTTAAGTGAATGATCATTTTAATGTAAAAACACAAATAGTTATAGCTTAGAGAATTTATTATAGTTGTCTAAATGTTGCATAGTTCTGTAATAACAAGAAAGTGTTTCTTAGTCATATTTTCATCTTATCATACTAAGTATTTCCCTGGAAAGGAAGAGTCAACCGATAGAAAGATATGTATAAATTCCAAGGATAATAGCCAAGGTAGTACACCATAGGATAAGATTATGAGAAACTATTAAAATCTTTCTTATGACTTGAATCAAAGTCAAAATTTTCAAAGTGAAACTAAATTTGCATTATAAAGGGGAAAAAATGGCCCTACTTAACTACCTTATTTACATTAGGATTAACTTTCTTCCACTTTTCTTTTGGACCATCCAAGGAGTTCATATAAAGGAAGATATACAAGTATTCATGTTTTCAATACCGACACAAAAAGTGTATAACACCCAATAAGATGATTGTAAACTTGATATTTTTTGTCCTACAAATAAATAAAGGAAACTAATAATTAATCTTCACGAGCAATTGTATTAACTAGATAAAACACATTGAAAAGAATATTATAATAACTTTACAATATGAACTATTGAGATAAATGCCAAAGATGTTAAATCACATTATATACAGAATTTAAGATATCATAATTCAGATTCATAAATCCTTAAGAAGTTCGATGGAATTTAGGAATAGGACTTACCTTACATCCCTACCTCCCTCTGTCACAAGCCAATATGCAAAATGCAGAAGATTTGCCTCTGGTGTGAGTGACCTCCACTCTAAGCTTTGCCTGCTTCAAAATGCAAAAGCTTCCTGTTCTTTTATGCTTGCATTTCTATTTACAAAACACATAAATTTCCCCTAAAAAGTGCTTGATTAATTGACTACTAATTAAATGCATGTATTTTGGTTGATGAGTAAATAATCAGCTTCAAAACAAAATGCTCATACACAAGTGTTTAACCTTAAAGTATAAATTAGTAATTATGCATTAAAAACTCAAGGGAACGAACACATGGACTGGTCACATTGGCAAAATGTACACCATAAACACCATTTGTTAGTAAAAAGTAGAAAGTTAAATTGGTAAAAATAAAAGTTTGAGGACCATTGCATACTTAACAATAAAGTTGATAAATTAGTAAAAATAAAAGTTTGAGGACTATTGTATAATTAGCACTAAAGTTGATGAACCAATTTAAGCTTTTTTTTTTCTTTTGTCTATCAGGATAATAGAATCGTTCCCTTGAGGTTCCCAATTAGTAAAATTTGATTTATTTAATAATTCCTAATTTAAAGTTTCGATGACTATTTTTTACTTTAATAATTTAGAAGAAAATGAATTGAGAGTGGAGACATATTCAACTAATAAATGTCGATTGTATCAAAATTGTCATTTAATTTTTAATTGTTGATTCATTAAATGATGAATCTATAAATATTAATTAGATCAAATACATCATTTAAATTTAAGTCATAAACTCTTCAAATAACTTACCTAAAACATATAATTTATGTAACATATTGCGTCTACTGACGATTTATTCAATATGTTTTTAAAATATTACATATTCCACTATTATTAAATTGTAGGCGAAGAAAGTGGAAGCATTAAATTACAAAGTGGGGGCACTTCTTTTTTTTTTTTTATTACAAGAGGAAAAAACAAAAAATTACACTAACGCTCAAGGATATACTACGCCAAGCACATCTCTATGAAGAAGCTCCTGAATGTCAAAAGGGGGCTCCTGAAGGATATGTAAGCTCCGGGTAAACCACCCGCAAGACTCGCAAGTCGGTCGGCACACTGGTTTCTTTCCCGAAACACATGTTGAACCTTAACCGTCCATGCGCACTGCAGCAGCTACTGAATACCTGTCACCAAAACGGAAACCTCAGTCATAACTAAGGAAGAATCAGAGAGCAAATTAATGACCTTGAGGGAGCCGGATTCGACCACCACACGGCGAAAACCCCGATCCCAAGCTAGGGTGAGGCCGGAGAGCACCAAAGTGGGGGCACTTCTTGAAATAATAGGAAAGCAATAATATGACGTGGCAACAAAGTGGGCATCTTCCAAATTATATTTTTCATATGTTAAAGTGGAATTAGTATCGTAAAAGTCTAAATTCTCACTTAATTGGTGGAGTTAGTGGAATAAGTGAAAATTCTCCACTAATTTGGTGAAGATAGTATATAAATTAGTAAATTAATTTACTTGGTCCATAAATTCTTGTAAACTAATATAAAGGCACACTTTATAGTTCGTTTGCGAATGATTACGACGAGCTTCGTGAGGAATTCTTATTATAAAGTACTTCAATGAAAAAATAATTTAAGTGTCCTTTATGTTATATCTTTTGTAAATAGATTAATAGAAGATTAATCTTGGTCTTGTTTATCTTTGATTGATTTGTATTAAATACTTAAAAGGCCATTTAATTAAACTTTTATTTTTCAGTCCCAATTTCTAATTTTCATTTCTTACTCTTGGTTTATGTATTTTTAAATAAAAATAAAAAATTGTTTATTTGTTAATATTAATGTAATTACATTTTTATTACCGATAATAATTAAATTAGATAAAACTTAAAAATAAAAAAATTAAACAATAAAGTAAACAATTTTATTTCATAAATATAGTAAAATAATATCTTATATTTTATTAATAAATGATTTAATAATTAAAATTTTGTTTATAAATTAATATGCATATGCTAGTATATAATTTAGTTATTAAAAATCATCTTAGTATATAAATTAATATGCATATGCTAGTATATAATTTAGTTATTAAAAATCATCTTAGTATATATTGTAATTATTAAAAATCATCTTATTTTAAATTTATAAATATTTTAAATTAATGTATTTATTTAATAATTATTAAATTCAAATTTTTTAAAAAATGAAATTTATAATATTAAAATTAAATAAGTAATATTTTATTAACCCGATTTTTATTAATAATTAATATTAAATAATTAAGTAATATATATTTATTGATGTTAAATCAAATTAAAATGATAATAGAAAGAAAAAACCAAATTTTATAGTTTTCATAAGTTAGGACAATTTGAATAAACTAAAATTAAAAACAAAAATTAAAAGGCAAACGATACAAACATTTTTTTGATAAAACAAAAGGTGCGAATTTCTTCTTAATGTTTCTTAAAAAATAAAAGTTAGTCCTTATTATTATCTATAGTATTACATTACATGTTAGCATTTTCAAAATAATCCTAATAACACGCTAAATTTTAACATAATTAAAATTAGTACATGACTTATCAATTTAGCTTATTCAATGTCACAATTAAGCTATTCAAATTGACTAGATATTTTTTTTATAAATCAGAAAGATTAAATTAATGAAAAAATATGTACATCACGAAATTGCCAAAGCAATAGTCTCTTAACCCAACTAAAAGAACTGACAGCAACATGAGGGGTCCTAGGCTTCCCCTCACCAAACAACACACACAAGACTGAAAACAGTCAACAACCACAGCTCCCAAAAGAAAGACAAGATTACCAACAACACACCTAAAACAAGCTAAAAGACACACACACTAGATTATGCAATCAAAACAGTAGTCATGACAAACAGTAAGAAGTGACTTTTCAATGGAGAGAGAGACCAAGGTATGGACTTTGAAGATACCATCAAAGTTGCAAGGCAGTACACTGATGCGGGAGCCAAGGGACATGAAGAATAAAGCAATTACGGTCGAACAACGGAGGAGGTACCTGCATAAAAGAAAGAAGAAGAAACCAGGAAAGTAAGAACAACAACCTCCTACTATCTTCTCTCGGAGTTTAAGCTGAGTTGTTTCCGTACTTGGAAGATCACGTTAGTAATAACTGGCTAGATATTTTTTTTTGGTAAATAACTGACTAGATATTGAGGTGATAGTAAATCAATTTCTTTAAATATTTGCTAAATGTATGATTTTTACTTTAACATTTAACAAAAAGGTCCAAATAAGTACATATGTTATCTCTATTATTATTTTGACTCAATATTCAAGATACATTAAGTACTATTTTAATAATTGTATAGTGTAAAGTATAAAAGACTTAATTCAACATTTTGTAAAATGTGGAGTTATAAATTATAATTTTGATTGAACTAAAAATTTAAATAAATAAGTTTTTAAATTTTAAAAATAAAAATAAAAATAAAATAGAAACAAACAACATTTACGTGTTAAAAGAGTTCTAGAGAACCATTTTAGATATGTCAGGCCGAGCTGGACAGAGATAGGTGGCCCGTGACTCGGCCCATGATTCGACGGGTTACAAATAGGTTGGGCCAATCCGGCTCATTATATATTATTTTTTTAAAAATACGTCAAAAATGATATTATTTTTAACTGAGCACGTCCTTTTTGACATCCTATGAGGTGCAACTAGAGCTAGCAATGAGAGCTAAGACCTACGACCAAGATCAGTGATTTCACTGGTTAAAGCTCAGGCAAGTCCTTCCTTTGTTTGTTGGAAACTGCATTTCATCATACTGCATGCGTTCATCTCCCGACAGATTCTCTCTGCCATTAGGGTTAAGCCCCACAGAATCCAATAAGGTCAATATCAGTCTCTCCTCTTCCTCTCCATTTCTGGGTTCCCCTTCCTTTCTCATCATAATCTTTCTCTATTTTTATCTGTTCGTTAGTGATATTTATGTGCTATTGTTCTATTCTCATCCATTAAGTTCTATTCTTTTCCGTTGGGATTGGATACTTCACTTTTGGAACTAGGTTATCAAAAGATCACAAAAAGGTCTAGTACAATCTCAACTATTTAGTGTGTTGTTCAATGTTTTATATAAATCCTGCAAGGGCCTTGCTTTTCTTCGAACTGTTTTGAGTTATGCTTTCCCATTTAGGCTTGAGTTTGAAGTTCGATTCTGTTTTGTTGTAAAAATTGGTTTTTGATGAGTGAATGGTGATCCAAATTATACATGGACAAATTGAACCAAATGGACATACCCTCCTTCTACTCTGATTGAAACTGCCTTTTATAAGTCTTTTTTTGGGTTTTCTTCTTCCATTCCTTTTGCTGTGCAATTAGGTGGATATTTTCTTTTGTCTCTTTTTGTATGTATATTTATATTTCTTTTGCCCTTTTATGTGTTTACTTTTTGTTCAATGCTCTTGTTGTAATTCTATGTTTATTGTAACTGGCTTGCATGCTTACAAAGCATGAAGGATTTAGTGTCTTCTGCTATCTTTTTGAACTGAATGTATCATTTGCTGTACTTGATGATTAGTTGTTGTAGTGACATGAAGATTGGTTTCTGACTGCACTTCTCTCTGTATTTCATCTGGATTTATGTTGTTTACATTTTTGAAGTTTTATCTTTTTCCATTCTCATTTCTTGAATGTTCTATATGTACAGCAACCAGGCTTTCCATTGAAACTTAATTAATGGCCAGTATTGTTATTTACATATTGATATTGGTCGCCATTGATTAGTTCTGGTTATCAATGCATTTTTCTCTCTTGTATATTCAATCATAACAGGATTATGGACGACAATTCAGCAGTTCCTGAAAAGGAGTTGGGTTCTTTTGCTGAGAGGGCTGTGAAGAGGGTGTACATATGGGACATGGACGAGACTCTTATATTGCTCAAGTCTTTATTGAATGGTACTTATGCTGAGGGATTCAATGGCTCAAAGGACGTTCAGAAAGGAATAACTATGGGAAAGATGTGGGAAAAGCACATCCTTCAAATTTGTGATGAATTATTCTTCTATGAGGAGGTAAGTTTACCTCTTTGTGTAATAGACATATGGTTTGGTCTGAATCTACATGACCTCGTAATAAATGGCATGTCAGCTGTGATAAAATTTGATTATGCAGATTGAAAACTACAATATGCCTTTCCTTGATGCCTTGAGCCAATATGATGATGGGCATGATCTTTCTGACTACAATTTCAGCCAAGATGGAATTAATCCGCCTCATGATGATGCAAACAAAAGAAAGTTAGCTTACAGGCACCGAGTTATAGCCAATAAGTACCAACAGGTATCATTTTAATATATTAAATACCGTATCAGCTAAAGAAGGAAGTGTGGAAATGTGTTGTTATTAGCTAATATCTTTTCATTTCTTTTGCAATTATGTGTGAAGAACTTTTTTCTAGGTAGATGAAATTAGTGTTTGCTTCGTATTCATGAAAATGCATATACATATAACCTATTTACTTGGTTGATATGTTGCCAGGTAAATTAAACTATCACAGTCCTTTATCTCAAGTTAACAATCGATTACTTTTTCATTCATATCTTGCAAAGTTGAAAGAGCTTGTGAATGCATGGTTAATGTTGTTCTAGGCAATGAAGATCCCACTAAACTTCTTTCAAATGATTGTTGTACGTCTCCTTACATTATGGACTTTATTATCATAGAATTCTGTCTTTTACGCACTGCATTTGCATCTGTCTCAACTCCTAACACTGTTTAGGGAATTAACCACTTGAAGGCCTCTTGATGTTATGTGGGAGGATAATAGATGTGATAGAAATTCTGAGCTCTCTCGTACACTAACAGGGTTTACGTAGTGTTTTGGATCATAAGATGCTGAATATCTGGGATGAATTGTATGACATTACTGATGACTATACAGATAGATGGTTATCCTCAGGTACTTTCTTTTTTGTTGATTGTTCCTCTTTGATGCATTGTTGATCTGTCATACTTCCTGGAAGATATTTAACATCCCCTGTCTTTTCTTTTAAAGTTATTGGTCTAGATTACTTTTGGAATCTAGTATTATTTTCGAGGATAAAAGGAAAGGATTAGAAATAAATACAAATAGCAACGTGAGCCCAATGAAAGGAATCAAGATTTATTTCTTTCATAATGTTTTTATTAACACAAATGTGATATGAACATGACCTAATTGTATTCACTATATTTTTTTTGGTAAATAACACAAATGTGATATTAACATGACCTAATTGTATTCACTATATTGCAAGCTGAAGTCTCATTCATTTGACAGATCAGTTCTGGGTATTTTTATGGATGTTTATTTATATCGTTGAAATAAACATGTGCCATATGAACCAGTGAATTGCTAACTGACTAAAATTTATTAGCTGAAATAAAGATGTTTCAGACCAATATAGTGGGAAAATAGTTCTGTTTGAAGATACATACTCAGAAATTATTTACGATGATAGTGAATATGAAAGAAAATCCATTAAATAACTCAAGGTGATAATTCAGATCTTTTTTGAGCCTTACTATGTGAGAGGCTGATTCTGTGCCCTATGGAATGTCAAATCAAGTTAGTTTGCACTTTGCAGCTTAAAAGTTGATTGGACCACCTATCCAACATTTTTGAGCTACACCCTCATACTACATATTTTCTTGATTTCACGAGATATTACATTAGACCAAATCAGAAATGATTTTAACTTCCATTCCTTTCTCTCAGGCTTTCCAGTCTTTTATGCGTTTTGTTGTCAATCAGATTATTACTACTTGATTTACATCTGCCCCGAGGTTTTTTAATTCAAGTTCTTTAATAAGTTAATAAATGTTATACTAAATATACCTAATAGAGAAATAACCTTAAACGTATTAGGCAAACTAGTATGCACACGTTCATGTTAAAAATTTTCCACCTAAGAATGAAGTTTCAAATAGCTTTATCTTGAGCTTTGTCTCCTCCGCAACCTTTTAGACTTTTGGATCTGATTCAATGGTCTATGCCAAGTTTTAATTTGCTAGCCTCTTTGTTTAGTTTGCTTTCTAGTCATTGTTTCGGCTACTTTGAGGGCCACAAGTCTTACCGTTTGTTCTTTCATTGGGAGAACATTTGGCATAAAATGCTGGAGTTGGAGAGTGCCGTGTCATGTTAATATGCTGAATGTTCAATTTCTGACTGCTTTTAAGCATAACATATATCTTATCTTGTTCCTCCTCAACTTTTATTTTGTTCTGTTCTGGTTTTTGAAATTGAGAGTATTCTGATATCTGCTGTCGTGTTGCTTCATTACTTGCTTTATCAATTTAGCACGGGCACTCTTGGAGCAGTGTTTAAATGAGGAGGCACCGAGTCCATGCCAGGGATCTACCTGTAAGGACACCAACCATACAGATACAAAGTTTGAGCACATAAATATTCTGGTGACTTCGGGATCATTGATACCCAGCCTTGTGAAATGCCTACTTTTCCGGCTCGACAATCTGATTACACATGGGAATGGTAACTTCTTTTCTAGATACCCCTTATGTGCTTATTGTGGCTAGAATGCAAAGTTGCCCTTTTCAACTTTTGATTTGCATAATTACCACTTTAGTATTTGATTAATTCATATGATTTTACATTCTTGTTGCCTCCGAATGTGGTGTAATTTTTCCCCAACATGCTTCCACTGATAGTTCAAAGTTTGCTGTTTCATACTTCCCAAAGCATTTACAATTGGAAGATATTGGGTGAAACGTGATCATTTTTTTTCCCTTAATTTAGAATTTGAATAGGTACATTATGGTTTTTGGATGCTGATTTAGCCTTGTTGATGTGGATAGCTATAGTGTCATTGCAGCTTGTAGAAGTTGAAAATCTACCCTGTTCTTGTATTATGATTCAAATTTATTCCCCACGGATTTCATGATTCATCAAATGTTAGGATCAACTTCATCTGAATTCACTGAACTGGTCTCCATTCCCAAAAGCTTAGAACTTGGCATTGATTATGATGTTGTAGAGCTAGACTTGGCAAAAGGATACCAAGCACATCTATTGATATGGGTAAAATATATCTCTCATATACCCTGTTATTACTGAATAAAATCACAGCAACACATACTCCATCACTCCTTCCTCTCATTTTCCTTTGTTGTCCTCTCCAACAGAAAATGCTTTTAATTTGAGGATGACCTTCGTAAAGGAATATTCTCCCCATTAAGATATAGATTTGTCATGTGAATCATAGACCAGAAATGCATCTCTTTGATCTAGGTTGTGGATTTGAATTTTGTTCATGGGCAATCCTACATATCCATGTAGAAATTTCGTCTGCTAGGTAATGTTAAGAAGGATATATAGTCAGCTTAATGCCAATTACTCCAAAAATTCGTAATCTATATTCTTCAGTGGAATTCCTAATTGTAAATCAAAGTATTTAACATATTTTTAGAAATTAATGACCAATTCATCATTGTTCTCATAGTTTTCTCCTTCCTTTTATTGGTTAGATGTGGAACAGAGATTGCTGTTACAACCATTTTGAGACTATCTTGATGGTACAATGACTGGGATCTGCTTAAATTTGCATAAGAACGACACTGAATTAAATATTAAAATTTTGGATCTCTATCACTAAATTTGAAACACTTTTGTAATAGCCTAAGACGGGTGAATTATAGAAACAGATGTCTTTTGCCTATTTAAATTATAATTCTTCAACTACTAAAATCTTGTTTAAAGTTTGGAAATACCTGTCAAATAATTAATATGCAGTTCTAACAACTAACTCTTGAAATTGTAAAATAAACCCAACTTATAGCTTTTTATGAAGTCCATACCCACGGAAAAATGGTTTTATTTATATCTTCCTGAGAATTCTTCATTTGCTTTATGAGTTACTTCATCCGTATGATGAATGGGTTGCTCAAATCAAAACTGACAACTTGCCGTGCAGTAATTAACATTGTTTCTATCCATGCTATGTTGCATTTATTCCCTTGTCATTTGATCTGTTAAATGGAAATTAATCAACAGACTCTTGATCATTTGCTGTCATCTGATCATTCCCAAATTTATGTCTACGCGGGCATCTTCTGTTACTGGTTTTGGATCAACCAACAAGATAATAATGTCTCAGATATGATTAGCCAGAGTGTAACATTCATAAAAATTATATGTTAGAATAGCTAGTTATGAAGAGACACAAGAATTTTGCATGTCGATGGAAGGGTAAACAAGTATGCCACATTTGTTATCGTAAGAGTCTCATAACACTTGTGGATTTGCTCTTGATGGGAAAATAAAAGTTCGTTTTAGTGTTTTTTTTTTGGCTTGTACAATGTGTGATCTTGATTGTTTGGTCTGTCATGAGACGATTATTTTTCTTCTTGTTTATGTGAATAAGTGGTTAAGCAACATTTCTTGTGAGCAACGTTTACAATATGATACACTACATCTTCTAGATGATTTAGAATTGTCAGCTTGTTTGCGTTTGTATGGATAGATGCAGAGTTTCAATCTTGGACCACAACCTACATGAGAAGTAATAGGTTTGACATTTTATCTTGTTCTTTTCAGTCTATAGCTCATGGGATGTGGGAAAACCCCAATGTTTTCGATGGATCAAGGAACGATTCAACAATCAGAATGTACAGTTTTGCGTGATCGGGGATGGATGGGAAGAGTGTGAAGCTGCAGAAGCCATGCAATGGCCCTTTGTCAAGATTGATATCAGGCCTGGCGGTTCGCATAGATTTCCAGGCCTCACATTGAGAACTCTAGCCTACTACTTTGATGTTGTGTATGGAAGTCGTAATACTGAAAAGGATGAAGATAAGCCATTGGCATAGCTGTAAGATCACTCGTCTTTTTCCAATTGATTTTCTGTATATAATCTTGGAAGATAACTATCCGGATGTCTTTTTCCAGCAGCTCTGACCTTTTTGGTTAGGAAAGTCTGTATTAAAAGTCTCTCTAGAAAAAAGTTGATTTAGTTCTATCCAATTGAGTATTTAATTTCCTCTAGAAAACGGACTGATGTGGGACCAGCCATCATGTAATTATCACATAGTCTTATTACATTAGTAGTGAATTTCAATTTTAATTGCTTTACTTGAAGTTTAAGATTTTCTTCCTAATCGAATTCATATCCTTGGTTAGATTAAGAATTCCACCTGAAATAGTATTTGTGATTAGATTGTTATTCAATTCAATTACTATTGAAATCTTGTAATTTAGAAATTTGTTTATAATTCCATATTAATTATTTTACTTTTTATTTTTTCTTTTATCTTTAAATTAAAATTATGTCTGGTCCTTATAAATACTTTTTTTCTTTGGTTTTAGCATCAAGAATTATTTTAATGCCTTTTACATATATTTATCAGTTTTTTTCAATCATTGAAATTTTAATGTCTTATATTTGTGTCAGTGAGCTTCTTTCAAATTATTAAGTGATAAAGTGAGGAATTGTTTTGAGCTGTAAGATTTGGTTAAAATGTTATATTATTTTATTTATGGATATTCTAAGTGGTATTGAGATTCCTTTTTCCCGTGAAGAAAGATTGTACAAAGATTCCATGTTGTTGATAAAAAATAGCATAAAGGTTATGTTTCACCTTAAAAAAGAATTATAGTGAAATTTTAAGAAGAGTTTTAGGAGTGACGGATCAGGCAAGGCTTGTTTGGCAAATTATTATAAATTAGTTTTATATTCTCTCTTCTCTATCCTCTTTAAATTATTATTCAGCTGTTTGAATGATTGATTGTTGTTAAATTAAGTTCTTTAGTTAGAAAATTTTGTTAAATTTTGTCGATCAAGATGGACAAAACATTAGTAAAGCACTTACTTTTAATGCAATAATTACGACAAATCTTATAAAAGAATCCCTGTGATATATTTGGTTATTCATTTTAACCCTTGTGTTTTTAATTCGTTCACCTTAGCCCCTGTGTTTTTTATTCTCATTCAAGATACCCCAATTAAGTATTTTCGGACAAATTTGCCCTTGGAATCAAAAGATTAAAAAACATGTATTTCAATAATCTAAGGGCAAATTTGTCCGAAAATACCCAATTGAGGTATCTTGAATGAGAATAAAAAACACAGGGGCTAAGGTGAACGAATTAAAAATACAAGAGCTAAGATGAATAATCAAATCTATCACAAGGGCTCTTTTATAAGATTTGCCTAACTTTTTCGTTTATATGGAAGCACCTTGAAGAAGCAAACCTGAGGCTTTAGGGCTTTGTCTCTGTGTCAAATGGAGCTTCAGAGAAAAAGCAAACTTGAGGTTAAACTGAGTAGGCTGAAGCCCAAAAGGTTACTTCAACTTTTTGTTTTTTGTTTTTTTGGTAAAAGGTTACTTCAACTTGTTAACAATGTTGTAAGAATCTGAGTCTAAGTTAAATGGAGAAGATAAAAAATTTTAAATTTAAAATAATTAAATATTATTATATTATTATAAAATTAGTTGAAAATTGAATATAATAGAAACATTTGAAATATGATTGAGGAGACTGTTTTTAATTTAAAGTTTAATTAAAAAAGGAAATGTTAAATAAAAATTAATAGGTTTATTTTGATTTATAACAATTGATTAGTTTATAAAAATTGATCAATTAATTAATAAACTGGTCAACTTTTAACAATAATAGTTGATAAAGTAAATCAAATTAAAAATTAAAAACTGAACAGAAAAATTGACCGGTTCAAAATTTTTACTGTTGAAACGGTTGAACTGATTAAGTTCAGCTTGTTAGCATCACTTTTCTCATAATTTTTTATTTGTTTGTTTTTCACTTTTAATTGTTAAATTTTTTTGTCTTATATCTATCATACTTAAAATTTTAATGGAATATCTAAATTTAAGGAATTAAATTTTTTGTTCAAATGCATTTAAGGAATAAGTTAATTTTGATTTTTCAACCTAAAGTGCTTATAATTTCAAACATATTTTTCCCGTTTTTTGGGTTGAAAAAACATCACAAATTAAAGATATAAAACTGTAATGAACTTAGATATCAGTCACTTAAATGAATATTTAGGCATTCACTCTCAAGGATGCTTGTGTATCTATATCCTTGTTTTTTGCCTATGGATTTTCATAATGATTAGGAAGAGTGTATATAATACATAGCTGAATTCATATCAACAATAATTCTTTGATGAAATAATTAATATTTAATGTCATTGTAGAAATGACAAGAAAAATTTAAGTACATTGTTAGGATTTATTTTTTTTAAAATATATATCTTTACTGTTATTTTTATTTTCGACATTTTCAATTGGACATGACTTGTTGCTTGGCTGACGTGGACTACGTGGACTATTGGGCTTCTTTATCTTGGTCCGGACTGCTTAGGATGTTAGCTAGGTTTTTAATGCAAGAAATATATATATATATACTGTGAGTTTTTGGATAGTGAGGTTTTGCGGCTGCGTCAAAAGTTTTATTCTGCTTTATCTGTTTTTATTGCTTATTGCCCATTGCTGCGTTATTATTTGCTTCAACTCTGTTGCGTTAACCTAAATTGCTTCATCACTGCAGCCTGCGTCATCTTCAATTGTTTCATCACTGTTGCCAGCGTCATCTTCTTGTTGCATTAACTTCAATTGCTTTAATCTTCATCGTTGTCTTGTTATTTCTATTGCTTGCGATTCCTTCACTGCTTTGTCACTTTTCTACTGTTGCATCATTAACTTCAAGGCTTTTGTTATTTCACTGTTGCTTTAATCTTCACTGTTGCGTCATCCATTTGCTTCAACACTTGCGTCACTTTTCTATTGTTCTTTGTTGAGTTATTTTTTATTCATTGGTTCAACACAGTTGCGTCACTTTTTCCATAGTGTTGAGTCATCTTCAACTGCTTTGATTTACATGCTGCTTTGATTTACATGTTGCGTTGATTTCCATCTTTGCTATCAACTGCTGTGTTAATTTCTTTGTTGCGTTAATTTTTCTGCTTTGTTAATTACAGTGTTGCGTTAACTTCTCTGCTTATTATTTTGTTGCGTTAACTTCTATGCTTTGTTAATTATTTTGTTGCGTTAATCTTCATGCTATGTTTATTTTCATGCTGAGTTAATTTCCTTGGATGCGTTAATTTCTTCTTGGCTGTGTTGATTATCCTCTGCAGCGTTGATACTCCTCGGCTACGCCGTTGATGTTTCTCTGTGTTATTGGCTGAGTTGCTTATGTTGTTGAGTGAGACGCTGGTTGGCTTTGGTGAAAGTTGTGCTGTCTCTGGAAGTTGCTTTTTATGAAGGATCGTGCGCGAGCTTTTGAAAGTGGAGCAGCTGTGTTGATTTCTCTGATTTGCTGATTGTGGAGTCGTTAGTGAAGCTCTGTTGTGTGCTGCGAATACTTGATCCTGGTTTGATTATAAGTTATTATTTTTATCGTGTTTTGCTGTTGATGTTATTGCTACTTATTTTATATTACTTGGTTGTTGTTCGAATAACTCTTGGATATTGTTGCTTGATTTATTAGT
>JAOSBP010000001.1:20198405-20223220 GCA_027563825.1 Erythroxylum mucronatum | reverse complement strand
CTAAGGGCAAATTTGTCCGAAAATACCCAATTGGGGTATCTTGAATGAGAATAAAAAACACAGGGGTTAAGGTGAACGAATTAAAAATACAGGGGCTAAGATAAGTAATCAAGTATATCACAGAGGCTGTTTTATGTGATTTGCCAATAATTACCCTATTTAGTAAACAAGGATGGGATTCTTCTTAATGTTCAAAAGTGTTGACCTATAAGAAATGTTTTCAAATGGTTCTTTCATAGTTGCAAATAAAAATTAAATACCTTTTGAAAGAAAACATAGGAAAATAATTTATTTGAATAGTAAGGTTGTACACATCTTATCTTGTACATTAAGAAGAAATGAATTTAATAAAATATCTATGTTTAACTTGACTTATGAAATTTAACATACCTTAGAAATTACACACGAGGAAACAAATCAAGTAAAAAAGAACAAAGTGAGTATATTAACATAACAACGTGAATTGTTTCAAATGAACATGATGAAAGCATATCTAGTATGTAAACTAGATATATTGATATTATTAATGTTCTCAAAGGTCTTGAAAAAACCTATATTAATGTTGAAATAGTAAGAAAGTTGTTTAGGTCACTTTCGAAGACATAAAAAGCTAAAATGTTCAGTCATATAAAAAGCCAAGCATCTAATAACACTACCATTAGAGGGAATTATTGGATCTCTCCTTAGATACAAAATGAAGCTCCAAAAGACAACACTTCTAAAGAAAAATGAATTAGCGTTTAAATTCTCAAGGGAGGAAATAGGTAAGAGGCATTTACAAGTGGAAGTGTTGATGAAGACCTCACATTTTTCACTGGGAAATGCAAGAAGTTTTTTAAAAGGACTTTATCCAAAACAAAGGACTTTATAAAATGTAAAACTAATTTAAAAATGTAAATCCTCTAATGTCATTTGTTTTGAATGTAAGAAATCCTAAGACATAAAGTCTCAATACTGTCTCCTTAAACCAAATGATAAATATGAGAGAAATGACTAGAAACAGAAGAGGGATAAAGGCAAGCCTCTACTTAAGATGACACAAATAGTTCCGCATTCAAAAAGAGATATGGCTTGCATTTGCCTCATAGCCAAAGATGATAATAAGGTACTCTAACCATAAACCATGTGATTATGATAATGATATTAATTTGACTTATAATAAATTAGTTGAGACCCTTGAGAATATGAGCAAACTATCTTCTAAGCTCAAAAAGACTCAAAAGAATCTAGATGCATGCATAAGTGAGAATGAAAATATAATAAGTAAATTGTATAGTGTCAAGGCTTCTAAAAGTGTGACCATTGTTAATAATTATGACTCAGATACATTAAGACATGAGAACAAAACATTCAAAAAAACAATTTATGCTCTCAAGGAGTCGTTATCTAAGTTTACAAAAGGAAATTAAAAATTAGAGGATATGATAAGAACTCAAAAGAATTCCAATTATAAGTATAGAATAATGATACAACCATGAAGGTGAAGTCAATTTCAAAACTACGATTATCATGAAAAATATTTACATGGTAAAGAACCATTGTCTAATGTAACAAATGAGTATAAAGAATAACATGCATGCACATGTCACATCCACTAGGACTGAGCTAAAAGTAAGTATAATGTTTTCATAAATGCTCACAATCTAAGCATAAAGTTCAATACTCTAAAGGAAGAATATACATAACTTCTGTAATAACATGCAAACCCACTTAAACCATTTTAGACCTTAAAAAAATGTATCAAGCCTTTATGCATAATGAGTATCATATATATAATCATGATAGCACATCTCACTACCTTAGGAGAACTTTCAATACCTTTAATGTCCAAATGAAGATAACTTATTATACATACACATATATAATATCAAGTAATGCATTTATGCATCATCGTCACTTATATAACATGACATATCATTTTTGTGATAAAATGGGTAGTTTATTAATATGCCTTAGTTATTGACCAATCTCATAATGGCGAGTGAATATACACTTTTAATGCATACTAGTTGAACAATATATCAGACTAGTCAACTAATTCTCTACGACTAGCTATTTTAACAACTAGTCTTTGGCTCCAATAGCTAATAGGGGTCTTAAAATCCTATAAATACATGTTTTCTTATTGGGTATAGCATCAATAAGTATTTAAGTGTGTTTTTACAAATATTTCTAAATGTTTTCCATTCATTTGAACATCATTATCATATATTTGTATTAGTGTGTCTTTTTTAAGTTATCAAATGATAAAGTGAGGTATTATATTATTGTACTTGTGGTTGTTCATATGAAATCAAGTTTTCTCTTTGTTGTAAAAGAATATTGTAAAATGATTCCTTTTTATCAATAAAGATTATTCTTCGTCTTGAAAGAAGAATTATAATAGAATTACACGAAAATCTTAAGAGTAAATATAGGAAAGGGTTATTTGTCAAATTACTATAAATCGGTTTGCGTTGTCTCTTCCTTATCATCTTTGAGTTATTATTCAATTGTTTGATTGATTTATGCCAAGCAATTTCTTTATTCTTGTATATACTGATTGCTATTAA
This sequence comes from Erythroxylum mucronatum, assembly GCA_027563825.1. Lineage (NCBI taxonomy): Eukaryota > Viridiplantae > Streptophyta > Magnoliopsida > Malpighiales > Erythroxylaceae > Erythroxylum > Erythroxylum mucronatum. Next base: position 20,220,668 of record JAOSBP010000001.1, on the reverse strand, counting down.
ATTGAGTTATTTTGTTGGAAATTTTCATTAAATTTGTAAGTGCCTAATTCACCCCTCTTTTGAGTAACAAGATGATTAGCGTATGTCTTAACATGGTTTTAATAATAAAAATACTATTGTTAATAAATGATCAAGACATCAAGTACCATAGAAGAATGGACTGAACAAATGATTTATTGAATAAATTGCACAATCAAAGAACAGGCAAATAAGCAAAGTAAAGGAAATAACGTTTAAGAGAATTTTAAGACAATTTAAGTCAAATGGACCAAAAATAAGAAACAATATTCACGTCATGTATAACAATTATTGTAATTTTTCTTACAATTTTATCATTATTATTTCCAATGAATTAGGAGTTCAATCATTGTGTGATCATTTATATGTAGGTAGACACATACTTTATCATGATAAAGGGAAATTTTTTTAAAACCTATTAATTTACAAACAAAATTGAAAGAGTTGAAGTTTGAAAATTAAGTTTAAATGACTTATTTTGTGAATAAGTATTGTTTGACATGTACATAGATTAGGTTGTTCACTATTAAATATTGTACTACAGTTGTATTAATTATTGAATAAAACATTATTCACCAACTAGATAAAAGCTGTTATTCATTAGGTATATAAGAGATCAGATCACCTGTTCTCATTATTTTGTTCCTACTTCCATGAAAATCCATCTATTTAATAAATGGTACTCACAAAAATTAGATGGCTGAGATGAGACGAGAATAAGGGGAATAGGGATGTAGGGAACAGAAAATCTATTCCCAATAAATAGAGGGTTATGGGTGATTAAATATCGGTAGGTCTACAAAGTGATTAAGAGAAGTCTTGTTGTCTAGTTATCCAATTAAATGTAGGTGATTGCCCAAAATTAACTAATGTAATGACTAATTTGTAAATTTAATGATCATTTCATTTAATATTAAGTATAAATAGACTATAATTAAACTGTAGAGAGAACTTTTAAAATATTATAAAGTTGTTAAGATCTTTGAGAACTTAAAAAGAGCAATTGAGTGAATGTGTGCATACTTAATAATTCATTATTATTATATTTATTATATAATTATTTTTATGGATAATTTATTCATTAATTATTAAAATATAATAATAAATAACACAATTTATTCACTTTATTTCATATGAAAACCAACAATTATTCATGCAGGTAAAATAATGTATTGGAATTGAGAGAATGGTGTAGAGACAATGTTTTCATCACTTGAACTAATGCAGATGCAACATGCAAGGGTACAAAAGTTGATGTAAATTTCTTCAAGGAGCTTGGTTTCAATTGTGACTTGGGAGTTGTTTTCACTTTCTTGATATCTTTGACAAATATGGTTTGTATAGCTGAATTACCAAACTCTTTGATCCTCAAAGTTGAGTATATAATGCAATTAATATTTTAAGTTGAAATTTTGTTTCTGCCCTTATCCATATCTATTGAATTTGATATTATATTATCCAAATCTTTTTTATCCCCAAAAATTCACAATTTTAATACATTTAAACTTTGAATATCGTAAATAATAAATATTTAATAAATTCAAAATTCAAAATTAAGTTAATAAAATTCTCAACTTAAATAACTAATAAGGGCAAAGGGCAAAGGGCAAATCTCAATACACAAGACTCTCTATTTTGTAAATGTCCAAGGAGGGTCATCAATTATATACAGCATTCTCTTTGTATTTTATAAAGAGAATGTTTTTATTACTCGAACATGTAACATTCCAGTTATAAAGAAATAATTTTATCTTTTGCTTTAAAGCTCGTCATTAAAATACAAACTCTAATATACAAGACTCTCTGCTTTGTGAAGGTCGAAGGGAGTTATCAATTATTCGCAACTTTTCCTCTATATTAAAATGTTAATTTTGTGACTGAATTTATGACCTTTATGTCACAAATGAGTGATATTAGCAACTATTAATAACAAGAAACTCTTAATACAAAATTATTGTTTTTTTTACAAAAAAATCCTTGAAGAATTCTTAGAAATGATCCATGATCATGGTCAAAAGAGATGGAACTCCTCAATCAGTGGAGTACCTTTTGAGGCAGGGACGGAGCTACATACAAATTTGGGAGATTATTGGGCCCCCAAGTTTTTTTAAAAAAATTATTTTTAATATATATATATATATATATATATATATATAAAGATATAATTATTTAAGGGTCAGTGGTGTACTGAGTCTCTCAAAATTTAAAAAATTAATTCTTGAATCCCCTATCTTACATTTTTAACTCCGTCGGTGCTTTGAGGACATGGAGTCCTTGTTTTGGCTGCAAGTTGCTTGACATGATTTCTCGTGAACGTGGTCTGAGCAACTAAAAGAACGTCCTCATGACTACCATAAATGAAGTTTATCCTAAAGCTTCACCAAATGAATCTAGCGTGATGAAGCTGTCTAATCCTTTTCTTGTCTTTTATCTACACATCATCACCACCAGAACTTAAACAAGTTGAAGTATGCTGCTCCAACCGAAACCTTGTTGATCACGCATCTATGCTATGCTCGATGAATTAAGAAAAAATACTCACTTTTTGTCACCACCTGGTTAAGATTAGGCTAAAGTTTTCTCAGTCAGTTGATGACTTCGATCAATAGTTTCAACCCATTGTCCCTTTCTTTTTCCCCTATGGAGGTTTGAACTGAATGCACAGACGAAATGAATAATTAAGTGCTACAAGCAAATAGAACGAATAGAACAACATAATTGCATTTGTCCTGATCTACTTCAGAAAGTGTTCATTTTTATGGCAATCTAAATTATAAAAAATATATGCAGATAATTTAGAAAAGATATGTTATGTTCAAACATTTAAACTAATCTTTTTTATGAAGTTTTAAATTTAAAGAGTTAAAAATTTTGAATTATAATTAAGAGTTATAATTCTCCTCAATTTTAAAAATAATAGTTGGTTAAAAATAAATATAAAATAAAATTATAAAAATCATTTAAGTTAAATTTACTGATTTAAATAATTTATTTAAAATATATATTTAATATACACTTAAAAAGTAACAGGTTTCATTGATATATATATATATGTTTGTATGTATTTATTTATCTTAGTTTTCTTTTCTTGCTATTTTATTATTTATTAATTTTCTTATTTTTATTAGTTTTCCCTTTTTTAGTATTATTATTATTCTTATTATTATATATTTTTTATTATTGCCTAATTATTTATTGTCTTTTCGTATTTGTATTATTATTTTTGTATTATTAGCATTTTTAGTATTATTAATATTAGTCTTGTTTTCATTATTTTATATATATCTTGATCTTTTGTTATTTTTATTATGATTTCTATGGATTGATGTTGTTTTCCCTATTTTCTCTATAACCTGTATCATTTTTTTTATATTGTCTCATTTGCATGTAGGTCTACCGAAAACAGCTTCTCTATTATGTAGGGGTAAGGCTGCGTACTATTGACCTCTCCAAACTCTGCTTCAGTTTAAAATTTTAGACTGGATGCGATGATAATGACGATAATGATGATATTTATATGTATGTATATATATACATATAATTTAACTCAATAGACAATATCTCTGATCTCACATAATATTGTCTTTCCACTATTTTACTTGATCTAATGTCAGACCTTTTGTGTAAGCGTAGGATTTATTAAGTTAAATCAGTAATATAAAATATTTAAAGTTTAAAAGATTCAATTAATATTAGAACATCATAAAATTGATTAAATATTGAATAAAATTAAAAATTTTGAAATATGATTAAAAGAGATTGTTCTCACTTATCAAAAAATTTAATTTTTAATTAAAAATGTTAAATAAAATTAATTAATTTATTTTAATTTGTAAGAATTTATTAATTTACAAAAATTAAACAGTTAACTGTTAAATCGGTTTTTAATAATAAGAGTTATTAAATTAAATTAAATATAAAAATTAAAAAACTGAAATAAAAAATTAAAAAATTTAAATTTTTATTAATTAAATTTTTTAATAATTACTATTATCAGAACTTCTCTGTCATAAAACAAAAAGATAAGCCATGAGAGCTTTAATCATAGAATAAAAGGAAAGAATATCCAAATGGGATCCACTTGAAATTCGGGAAAAAGGCAAGAAAAGAACAAGAACAATAAAAGGTGGTCCCTTGGGGTGTTTTGTTACTTTTGTAGTATGCTTATCCATGGACCAAACTGAAGAATAGGCTTTCTCTAGATTATCAAATCCAAATCTAACACTGCCCATAACTTCATTAATGCTTTTCCTTTCATCACAAGCTCTTTTGTCTCAACCGACTTGCCCTTTTGCTTTTTCTTCTTCCTGTATACCTTCTGTGTGTGTGTGTGTGTTTTTCTGAAAAGGATATACATAAACCTTAACTAACTAGAGGGGGAAGCGAGATCTCCAAAATATCCTCTAGTAGAATAGACAGATAACTTATTGGCGGGTTTTGAAATAGATGAATATTAAGTTCAAGAGATTGGCGTAATTGACCATGCAATCTACACGATCCAATCTTTAGCTATGTTGTATGTATAAGTATACAGATCGATGTATCTAATAAGGAAAGCTATTTGACTAAGTAAGGGAAAAGTTCTAGAGATGTGACGTCAACAACTTTTTTCATATTTACACAAGTTTTGATAGCAGGATTTGGAGTAGGCAGCTAACCTGGAGACGTCAAGACAATTTGGATAAGGCAGCTAACTTTGAGAAGTCAACTTTCTGATACCTTCTATCATCTAATTCTTTTTAACAGAACATTTCACGTGTTTGTTTTATGTATTGTTACTATTGATAAACTCAAGGGGTATGGTTGAGTGGCAGAGACTCGTCCATTTTTAACTAACAGTTAGAGTTCGATTCTTGACTTTAGGTATGGAGCAGCCTTAAATCTTTAGGCCAGCTGTCTCATCTTATGAGGTGCCTACAAATCAGCGAGGGAATTAATCACTAAATCCGTCGGTGGATACCCTAATTTAAGACCGAAAATTTGTTACTAGTGATAGATAAAATGTCTCCTCGCTAAATTAATTTTTTTAAGTGAATAACGTTTGAGGATCAGTTAATTTCAATAACTCGTACATAATAAACTCGCATATAAAATAATGTAGGTCACATTAAAATAAAATTAATTTTAGTAAGAAAGTAATTTTATTTAAGTAATAATGCTAATCTCTAAATTTTTTTTTTCAAAAAGTTGAAATTTTGAGTCTCATTGAATATATTGTAATTCGTTTTGATTTTAAAGAGGATAATTAGTTGAGATTAAAAACTTATTAAAAATTATAAAGTTATTCAAATTAAATTTATTATTTAATTTTAATTTATTAATGTATAAAATAATTCATTTAGTTTACATATTAACCTTATCTGATGGAAAAGATCTAATCTTTAATAATCAAGCTAAACGGGAACAGATCACCTGTTTCATAATTGCTATGCCAGTACTGTTCATTGCATCTGGTCCATATATTTTTGTGGGTCCCATATAAATATATAGACCAGATGCAATGAAACAGCACTGGCACAATAATTATGGACAGGTGATTTCATTCCAAGCTAAACACCATTGGTTGAAATGCCGGCTGAAGTTTACGGAACAGGGGAACGCTGGTCTCCGACAAAATAGGTCTGGGAACGCTGGTCTCCGACAAGGAGATGTTGGCACCCTAGGATTGCGTTAGGAAAAAAAAAGTAACACCAAAAAAAGAAACAGGGGAAGTGATATTCTTCTGTTGCAACTGAATACCAACAGTTTCAAAAATTGACACAAAAACCTTTGAGAACCTCTTCAGTTCAGTCTTTACATCTAAAATCCTAACTGGCAATAGAGACGGAGTCAGTTTCGACATCTATTTTAACAACACTACAATGGCTGTCAGCACTCAGCACATGTCCATGGGCCTAAGGTGTTGAAAGGGCATAATTTAAGCAGGATGTAGGGCCAGCGTCAGAAATGAAACTAAAGGGCATAATGTAAGCATGACGTAGGCCAGCGTCATAAATGAAACTAAATACATGTCTGGATGAGTTTATATTAATAGAGTTTTTTTAGCGGGACATTATTAGTAGAGCTTTTCTAAGAAGTCAGTTGACTATTTGGCTGTCATTTAAAAAAGAGGTTTTTTGAAAGAGCTTCGTACAATAAACTGTTTGGTAACATAAAAATAAAAAGCACTTTTAATTTTAATTATATTTTATTTTGTAATAAAAATTATTTATATATATAAATATTATTTAAAATATATTAAACAATATGCAAAGTACAAGTTGTTATATAATTTTAAACCATATAAAACATAAAGAAAAATATATCTAACCAAATCTTTTATATGGATTATCATATAAGTAAAACTAATATAAACAATAAATATTAAAATATATAAAAAAGTCAAATAATATTATATAAATCTTAAAATAAACATGAAGATGCGTTTGTGGGTATTATGAGAATTACATGTAAAATATAAAAGTAAATATGGCTAAAAAATAAGCTCATTAATTAATTTAAAAAATCTACTTTAAAAAGTATTTTTTAAAAAAGCTCCAAATTTGAGCTTCTTAAAAAACTGTATTTTAGCTTTCAAAAAAAGCTATTTCTATGAAAACAATGCTTTTAGATTTTACAAACGCTCAATTTTCTTGAAAACAAATTTTACAACAGAAAAAAGTGTTTATTCACGGTCAAGCTGAACCAAAAAGTCACCAAGTAAGTGTACTCTTCCCCGTAAGTTGGGTTACAATTGCATACAACTGGATGATTGGAGCAGCAAGTGTGAGAGCTAATCATAGTTTGCGGAGTTCATTGGACCACCGGATAGATATGAAAATATGAGAGAACAGTCATGATTTTGTTCTTGATCTGTGATGTGGTTCAATCCAAGCTCTTCATCTTCGCATGAAAAAGGATGCCTGTGGTTGAATGCAACACTCACGTGCATGCAAGGTTTTACACCAAAGATAGAGACAGAGTTGTAGGACCCAAGAGTTCCTGTCGAAGTTTGAGCTTGATATGCCACCAACTCAGTCAAGCTAAACCATAACCACCGTGTTTACCTATGCAAAAAGATGAATAAAAATGGAGCCTTTACATGGTAAAACTTAAAATCTCCCTCTTTTAACTACCCAAAACCAACTTTCTTCACTGTTCTTATCATTCTTTCCCCACCTAAATCCCTCCCTCCCTCCCTCCCTCCCTCGCTCCCTCCCTCTCTCCCTCTCTCTCTCTCTACTTCATCTGCAAGTTGGTAAAGGTATGTGCTTGCCACACTCTTTAACTAATGCTTAACTGGAATTCTACGCTTATTTAGTGTCCGCAAGCTTTTGCTTTTCCTGACACACACCTAATATTGCCCTCTTGTTTGTTTTCTACACATGAAATTACTAAATTGGATTCTAAATTCTTTATTGATCTTATATTTCCTTAAATTACTACGTTAAAGTATACAGCAATTTTTTTTTCTTTTTTACTATATGTACCTATGAGAATTCTCAATATAAATCCAAGTTCTAAAAATTTGCAGATTTCTGCTGTTCAGGTCATATCTGCAGTGATATTGTGATACAGGTTTGGTAGATGTTTGGTTGGATACAGGCTTGTCAAGAATGAGAGGTTGGATCCCCTTATTCGTCCCTGAAGCTGTTTGATAGAAGGAAATTGAGAAAGAAAAGCGTAGTTTTGTGAGACACTACAATGCCAGTTCCTCTTGCACCCTATCCTACTACTCCTCCACCATCATATACACCACCTGCCAATGGTATCTTAAATCACTCAATTCTTATTTCTAAAATAAGAAAATGAGAAATGGTCATGGTCTTGACGATTCAAGTTTCAGTTTCTAATGTAACATAATTGATGATGATGATGATAGTTTGATATGGTACAAAACTGGAATGTGAAGTTTGATGGTGATTTCTAGTTATAGTGTTAACAACTTTTTTTTTCCCCTTGTTTATCAGGTGCACAGAGCCAGCTTGTCTGCTCCGGATGTCGAAACCTCTTACTCTATCCAGTTGGAGCAACCTCCGTCTGCTGTGCTGTTTGCAATGCAGTCACAGCTGTGCCACCTCCTGGTATGAATCTTTTACCTACTTGGATTCACTAACTAGCTTTCAACCCACTGTATCAAAGTTAGAAAATGCCTTCAATTCCATTCTTTCTTTGCATCACTAGGTCATTCAATCAATACTCAGTTTACTTTATATTTTTTACTTGAAAAATTGTTGAAATCCAAATGGCACTCTTAAATAATATTTAGTTATGTCCGAATAATAATTTGTATGTGGAACTTTGAGAAGGGACCGAAATGGCACAGCTGGTTTGTGGAGGCTGTCACACCTTGCTCATGTACATTCGTGGAGCAACAAGCGTGCAGTGTTCTTGCTGTCACACAGTCAATCTAGCCTTGGAAGGTAGGAAGGAACTGTATTTATTTACCTCCAAGAAGAAGAAGGGAAAAAAAAAAGATTAAGAAATATAAGAATGAAAGGGGTATTTATTTATTCTGACAGCAAATCAAGTGGCACACGTCAACTGTGGAAACTGTAGGATGCTATTGATGTACCAATATGGAGCCCGATCTGTCAAATGTGCTGTCTGCAACTTCGTCACATCCATTGGGGTCAGTACCTGTCTATTTGTCTACGTTCAAACTTCAAACTAGACTGCTTCCATTAAAGCTGTCCCCTTTTTTCTTTTTTGTATCGACCCTTTGATGGTATTGGTACTTCTTCAATAAAAGATCCACTGCTTTTATTGAGTGATGCAGGCCTCTACAAGCGCCAGTGAACACAAATTCAACACTACTTGATTGAAGAAGAAGACAGACGACGTTACACACCTAAAGGTTTTTGCATACTTAAAAGAGTATAATATCCTCTCCAGTGAGCCTCAACTTTCGAGTGAAGGCAAATTCAAGGAATTTCCTTCTGTTCTTCACATGTATAGAGTTACAATCCTTCTTTTTTCTGCGTGACCTTGTTAATTACTATGAATAAGCAGTTTTGGCAGATTTGGAAATGAATTGTGAGGTATTTAAGTTTTGTATCAGATTCAGAACGATGTTTTAGATTAAGAGTGCTGCATAAGACAGAAAAATCTTGGGATAAGATAACCTTCATTTTCTGATTGGTTTGACATGTGTGTTCAAAAGATGACATCAAGATCACGGCAGATAAAAACGATTCATTTAAGATACTTTTGTCCTTTGAACTGTGTATGCAAACAAGTACTCCAAGAATCATGAAAATTAGAGGACGGAAGAAACAGGGGACCATAAGAGATATTTCAGATTATGATAATAATCAAAGTTCGCTTTTCTTAGACAACTTGTGGCCACGATATGTATGAATAGAAAAAGGTGTTGTGTCTAAAATATGTCGACATATTAGCCTCGCGGGTTAATGAAGGCCTAAACTTGCTTAGGCCTTCGTCACCAAGGCCCACGAAAGACCGAGACCTCAAGGTCAACAAGTCACCTTAAAAGTCAACAAGTCATCTTCAACGACCTTCCAATATTTTGTATGTATATGTATGTTTCCAGACACCAATTCTTACGAAAAATGACACAAACTAATGGATGCTTAAAGGGATAATTGATTAAACTTGTACGTACTAGTTGAATCGAATCCGTTAATAACTTAGCTTTCAGATTAGCGGGTGGTAGAATCACCAGAACCATGATTGGAACCACTGTTCCTAGTTCCTACTTACCACTTAGGAGGATCAATCTACTTAATACACAACAGGTATCCACCTCATACCATTTGGCAGTACCAGCACTTCCCACGAGATTCGTAAATCATATCTGATCAAAGTAGTCTAGAACCAATTGTAGTATCAAAACTAATCAGAAATTCAGCTATTGATGATACAATAATTGGGTGCAGGGTTCTACAAAACACACCTCAATGAAAATTACATATCTATTCAGAAAGAAACAAGCTGGATAAACCCAAGCACCCTTCAACTGAACTTTCCCATCTTAGATGTAATGTCGCCACTGTTCAGTACAGACGTAGCAGTAGCAGTTCAGTTACATTGTAACGCGTGCATTAATCATACCCACTGCAATCTACCTTGATATTCGACACACTGTTGAACTTTTCCATCCTGGGACATTGCTTGTTTTGTTACTTTAGCTGGCCGGGTTTCATACTTCATTTTAAACCTCGGCATTGGCTTTTGATGGTCATCATGATTCCATGTCTCTGGCAAAACCTCATCAATGAACTCATCAGCAACATCTCCGTCTTCATCTATCCTGAGGCGCTTTCCATACCACCTTAGACCCTAAACACACAAAAATAGTGACTGTACATATCAGTTTTGCAATACAAATACTAAGCTTGACTTGTGGCAAAGTTCCTAATATTAATGCACTGCACATGCTTCACAAAGTCATACAATGTGATCAGGTCGCTGACTAGCAGTTGGTAAAAAGATACACAATTTTGTGGATCAAAAGCTTAAATAATTAAGAGGCTATCATCCCAAAAGTGTGTTACAGATTCATACATCGGAAACCAGGTTGTTTACAAGCAGTTCATAAAAGATAAACAACATAATGGCTCAAAGCTTCAATAAGCACTAGGCCATCATGCTAGAAGTGAGAGGTTCAATTAATCAACCGGGAAAAGTATAGTGGTTGACAACTAACACAATATCCAATCCATCTATGTTAGCTAGAACAAAATTTAAAGAATGTCAAACTAAATCCTTGAAAACCTTAAACCAAAATTTCAGGAAGTTCAAGCAATCCAAGCAGCACTCATATAACAACCCTCATTATGCATTTGTTCACACGCACAAATACACAAATGTGTACAATGTGCGTGTGTGATGTGTGTTTGTGAGAAAGAGAGATAGAGGGGTATTATAGACACATTGGTAAACCCAAAATGTAAATAAAGGTAAAATAAAATGAGTCATATGCCCAGTGATGTACCAAGCTACTTTGAAACAAGCCCAAATTACACATTTCCGATCTTATGGAACTCAGTTGAGACTATGAGGTTTGAGTGCAGAGTGACAATAGGCAAGACACCACAAAAGAGCGAGTAGATAAGCAGTTTTGCAGAGAAATAACGGAAAGGATAATAAGAGTGCGTGGTGCTGTAAAATCCCAAATGGCAATATGCATCTATGATTAAGCATGTATAACTTTTAGAAAGCAGAAAACATATTACCTAACACAAGAAAAATATAGGAGCTACTATTGGTCATGAAAGTACAGGATAGTGAATGTGCAAAGGGTGCAACCTGAAGCTCTGGTATGAGCAAAGCTTCTATGTAGCTATCCAAAGGGGAAACTGCAGTTATGATGTTAGTGGAATCCTGTAAAAGAAAGCTGAGCCACTCTTTTGCAATTAAATGTTCACCAAACTTCTAGCCTCTTGTTCCCGTGTGGCAATTAGTCATTTGAATTAAATTGTATCTTCATTGCCACCCCAATCCCCTCCTGCTTCTCCCCAACACATCACCCTCCTACCCCAACGTACCGCACCTCACCTTTGACTACCATGCTCAGTCAATGTATGATGGTAATTCATAGTAAACAAGCAGATATTAGCTTTTAGCTGTTAACTAAAACAAGTGAAAAAAACTCTTCTACTTTCCCCTTTCTTAACTTTCTTATTCCTTTCCTATGTGATTATCAAAAATGCTACTATTCCATAGAAAACTGCCATAATAGTCCACTATTGACGTGCTCTAGATACAGAACATTCCCCCATCATAACTACCATCCCTAGTGGCTAAGAACGAAGTTTGATCCATACGGACTAAGTCTCATTGCCAAAAACAAAATCAAAACAGGCCTTGATGCAGCACGCTCTAAGCTCTTAAATTGAAAAAAAAAAACCCCAATATCTTGAACCCACTGTAGAAGCCTCACTCTATCTCCACATTGTAGCTCATTATTATCCCATAGTCAAACAGCTCAGTGCGATTGCATTTTCTATACTATCTTGGTATAACTCAACCACTTTCATAACAGAAACCAAATAAGGAAAAAAAAAAAGAAGGAAAAGAGTTCAGCTGTTGCTCTAACGTCACAGACAGACAACAGAACCAAACTAGCATGAATAGCCAAATAACACGGAATGAGATTAGATATCAATATACACAAGCAGATTAAACCAATCATTTCAACAGTGTCAGTGCTACACAATTTGGGAATTGTGCAAAATCAGACACCACTGCTAGTGTTGCAACAGAACCACAATGATCAAGACCAATCAGGAGATTGTAGAAGTAAATGCGAACGTCAGAGCATATAAGTGGACAACATTATGTTAATCATGAAAAAATTCCATTAAAGCTCTATCAAACACGAGGATAACCATCTTAGCACAGAAGTTTACAGCAAAAACATTCTGGTCATAAAGATGGTATAAAGGTACTGTAGAAGTTATGATCCTGTGAGAGACAATAAAAAAAAAAAAGAAGAAACCAACGGCTGATGTAAGCCTGATAACGGAAATTCTTAGAAAACAAATAAAGTGAAACTGATGTAGCCTCCTAACAGAAATTCTTAGAAAACAAATAAGTGAAAACGAGAAAATGAAAACTGACAAGAAGCCATTCATACGTGCAATGAAGTTTATTCCAATGCACTAATAAAGTCATGTACTGCACATACAAACTACGTGTATCTAAACATATGTCTCACTGAGAATGAACTCATCCTTCAGTTGTTGCTCTTTTGTACAGAAGACGTTACTGCTATTGCCTCGCCAAAATCAACAGACACGAGTAGTGTTTCTATTTCGAAGTATCACAATAGGAAACAATAAGTTTCCACCCCCGAAATTGAACCCATGGGAATTAAAATGTAAAAACAGCCTTTTCCCTTATAAAAAGATGTGATCACAACAGTAAATCACTAAAATTCAAAGTATGTCAAAGCCATCATTTCCTTGTTTCCCAGATTCCGATATTCCAATCCAAACAGTAACTAAAAAAGTCAAACTTGATGAGATAAAAGAGAGAAAGAAACAACGAGCAAAAGAATTCGCCTTGGAGAGGATTAAAAAAAGGCTCACCTGAACGCCGCCATCGCCGGAGCTACAAGGGACAAGAATAGGGCCGAGATGGGGACGTTCAACAGCAACCTGGACAGGAACGCTGAACCCTTTACGAGGAAGCCCAGAATCTTGAAACTTTTGATGAAATTGAGGTTGGCCGTGATTCTGACGATTCTGATCTCCTTCACCACCACCACTACCACCTTCTTGTTGATTCCTCGTTTCCTGTCCTCCGTCGTCCCTAGCAAGCCCCAGAAGCCCAGCGATCCTCCTAAAGAATCGCATTCCCAACAAAATCAATCTATACTCAACTGTAAAATGAATCACAAAACCAGACAGAGCAACAGATTGAGAGAAAGATTGGATTTTTGTAAAGGGAAAGTATGGTGCTTTCTTTATTATAAAATGCGTGGGGTTTAGAGAAGAAATTTTGTAAATGGAGAATCAATGTATAGAAAGAGGAGAAAATGAGAAGTAGGCATTGGAGTATTAAAGCATCTTTGTTAAAGATGTCTTTTGGTATGCTTTTTCACTTCAATCCAAAGCCTCATCAATTGCATCTCCAAATTTAGATTGTCTGTACTCCATTGGCTGGTTTATATCTAAACTCTCAAAAGTCAATAAATAAAATTTGACTTTTTTAATTTCTAAAAATTATTATAAATTAATATATGAACATTTTGGTTTGAATTTAATCTTATAAAAGTTAATATATTAATTTGAAATTTAAACTCGAACAAAAAAAAGTCTGATAAAATTTTAATGAAATTATTTTAATTTGAATCTATTTAAACCAATTAATCAAAATATTATTACTTTAATTTAAAGTTTAATATAATTAAATTGAAAAATAATTTATTTAATTACTAATTTTAAATATATATACACTTTTCTTATTTAATAATAAAATTAAGACAAATTAAGAAATTTAATAAAGCATAATATTTTAGAAAATTAAACTATATAAAAATTAAGAATATATTGAAGCTTATATTTTTATCATCAATATTAATTAAGTTGTGCCTAAATACTAAAATATGGCTTTATAATAATTTTAATTAATAATTATGAAATTTAAAATAAGAGAATAATTTTTCAATTAGCATGAAAAATTATAATAAAAACTATTAATATTAAAAATGTCAATAAATCGAATCGGCCAACCTAACTTCTTATTGGATGGCCCGCAGAATGGTCCGGCGTCGACTTGTAACCCGCGTCGATTTGTAACCCGATCAAACTGAATTTTTTAAGCCAATGATCAGTCCATATGGTTGAACCGGCCGGGTCAAAATTGTCAGGCCCAATTAACATTATCATAATGCAGCAGTTAGTTGAAAAACATGATAAGTTCGTGAAACGCACGCGCCGGAGAGAGAGCGAGCGCTGCGTTTGTTAATAGCTGGGTCTCTTTAAAAGTTTTCAAGTTCCGATTTTTGTCCGGAGCTACAGTATTTATTTGTAGAATCCTGAATCACTACAGTTTGTTGAGCTTATCAATTTAGTTCTTCAGATTTGGAGCATCATTTAATCATCACGGCCGCTTCTTCTTGTGGGACTTTGATCCACTGGATCAGAGATGCCTGTGGCTGCTTCCGCCATCTACTTCTTGAATCTCCGCGGTGACGTCCTTATTAACCGGCTTTATCGCGACGATGTCGGGTATGTGACGAAAGTTTGATAATTGATAATTGATAATTGAATTTGCGAAAAACTTTTCAAGAGTGAAATGAACCGAATTTGGAGTTTCTTTGGTGATTTTTTTTCAATTTTTAGGTGTTAGTGTTTGATAATCATTATTCCCCTTAATGGGTGCCGCTTTGTTGTGCCTAAAGGTTTAATTTTCAGCCAATTTTCCATTTTTTTATGCTTAAATTTTGCTCTGATTGTTGATTTCCTTTGCTAAGTTTTTTAGTTGCCACTTTTTTGGGTGATACTATGGCTCCACAAAGGATTACCTTTTAATGTTAAGCCTGCTCTATTGCGCTTTCTCTAAAAATTCAGTTACCATATTAGTGTTAGTTTGACTTGATATGCTAATGAGCTTCCCATGTTCCATTCCATTCCTTTCTTAAAAAATTTGTTTTTACCAACCACATTAGTCATTGTATTTGATCTTGTACAAAGCTCTCACGTTAATGTCTTTTCAGCAGAAATATGGTTGATGCCTTCCGGATCCATATAATGCAAACTAAAGAACTTGGCACATGCCCAGTGAGGCAGATTGGAGGTTGCTCCTTCTTTTACATGAGAATCAGCAATGTCTATGTTGTGATTGTTGTGAACAGCAATGCAAATGTAGCTTGCGCTTTCAAGTTTGTTGTTGAGGTAGTCAACTTCTTTACAATTAGGTTTATTGTTCATTTTGGCATATCATTACTGTGACATGTAATGGACAGGCTTGTTTCTTTGTTATTTCATCTACAGATTATTTTGGTTTCAATTGGATGATTCAATGGGATTTAGAAGACTTTACTGTTAGGAACTCTAAATCAATCAAAATCAACCCCGGATGTTTCTTATGTATAATGTTCACTGTCTATGAAAGGCACGATATATCAGTCTTGTTTTGCAAATGTTGAGGAAGAATTTGTCTTCTTTTCTGATTACGTCTTTTCTGGCCTTTAGGTTTGTGGTTGTAAAGCAATAATGTTGTGAGGCTTTTGGCTTCTTACCTGACCAGTATGTTGTGTTATATGCAGGCTGTGACATTGTTCAAGTCCTACTTTGGTGGGACTTTTGATGAAGATGCCATTAGAAATAACTTTGTTTTGATCTACGAGCTATTGGATGGTGTGTGCTCGGCATTGCATACTTTGCCTCACCATTGTTGTTTCCTTTTAAGATTCTCAGATTTTAGTCAACTTCTCTATGTATTTAGTAATCACCCCGGCTTCCATTATGTGACAAATGGAAAGCCAAACCATTAACTTTATTTTTAGATTTGTAACACTATATGATTGAACAAATGACTGTTCTCTTATAATTGCAGAAATTATGGACTTTGGTTATCCTCAAAATCTTTCTCCTGAGATTTTAAAACTATATATTACTCAGGAGGGAGTGCGCTCACCATTTTCTTCCAAGGTTTGGTTCTCCTTATAATTTCCAACAAGTCAACACATTTGTAGTGTAAATTTATTTTCCATTGTTCTCTGGAAATTACAAATGTACGGAGTTGCAAAGTTGGTGAATTTATTTATGTCCATTTAGGATTAAATAGTCTACATTTTTTGCTTATTTCTTTATTTTCCAACTAATGCAAATAATATGACAGCCTACAGATAAACCTGTCCCCAATGCAACGTTACAAGTCACAGGTGCTGTTGGCTGGCGGAGAGAGGGCCTTGTTTATAAAAAGAACGAGGTTAAGTGATCTTCTATTTCATTCTCAATTTATTAGAATTTGGCTGTTCTGCTGGATTTTCACATCCATTTCATGCAGGTTTTTCTTGATATTGTGGAAAGCGTAAATCTCCTTATGTCTTCAAAAGGTGGGTCTACTGATTGGTGGGTTTCCTTTAGCTACTTATTTTGTTTTGTTCACCACGTGGATTGTGCCTAAACAATCTGTTCACTATAGGTAGTGTTCTACGTTGCGATGTAACGGGCAAGATTCTTATGAAGTGCTTCCTTACTGGAATGCCGGATCTAAAGTTGGGTTTGAATGATAAAATTGGGATTGAGAAAGAATCACAACTGAAAAACCGACCTACCAAAAGGTAGATCTTTATGCCTTATGTTTATCATTTTCTTTCTATTATTTTTCAGCTGAAAAGGGTAAAAATACTATGGATACCTGATTTCAAGTTACTACTTAGATGAAAAGTTTTTCCTGGACAATGAGTCAGAAAGTGAACATTGACCTACTAAGATGAAGAAGAGCAGAAATTGCATTCTGTATCAATCTACCTTCTCTTTGTTATTTTTCATTTACCCATATCATCTTTTTTTTTTTTTTTGAGAAATACTTACTCATATTATCTTTGTTATTTGATACCATGAAAATATTAACTTCTTACCTTTCTTGAGTCTTAAATTGATCACTTGGGTCTGTAATTGTATTCTATTGTTCCTTCAACTTTTGTTTGCTGTAATTAGAAAGTTCCTTGCTGAATCTTGAACCCTGACTATGTTATTAAAATGTATTCAAATTAGTGCTTATTAGAAATGAATCTTGTCAGAATCAGATAAGGTATCCCTAACCACTATCTTCTCATATTTATTATTTTCTACTTTTTTTTAATTATTATAAGGTGTTTAGAGTTTAGCTTGGAATATAAATTCCCATTTTGATACTATAGATTGATGGTTCTTTTGATGTATTTTTGGCTTAATTCTTCTCTTTGCCAATGTAAATGATTCAGAATGATTTGGGGTTTTGTCTTCAATTACTCATGGAAATACTTCTTGGACTCTTTTGCTTAGTCGTTGTAAGAGATGTTCATTATATCTTACATATGATGGTTCTTCCACTATTGTCATTGTCCTCATTTGATATGATGATTTTTCCCGTATCTTCAATAAGATTTTGATTGTATTTGTTTTGCAGTCAAGATTTTGAACCTTGCAGTAAATGACTATGCATAAGTTACTATTTGATGTTCTTTAATGCTCTTTGATTTGTTTGCGTTTTCAACTTTTTGGTACTGGGTGTGTTAAATCTCTTGATTGTTAAATTTATATGATCACTTAAGTAAATGTGTAAGTTAACTCAGAATTGTGTGATTGTCAAAGACTGCAAGATGTTATCTGCTCTCTCCCACCTATCCCCTCTTATTTCAATTATACACTTCATTGTTGTGATATTTTGTGCAGTGGGAAGACAATTGAGCTTGATGATGTTACTTTCCATCAATGTGTAAACTTGACAAGGTTTAATTCAGAAAAAACCGTCAGTTTTGTTCCCCCTGATGGTGAATTTGAGTTGATGAAGTAAGCCCTTAATCTCTTGGCATTGTCATATACACTTGCAATTAGTGTTAAATTGTTTGCATCATGCCATATGCCGAGTTGTCAAGAGTTTTTCTTGTGGTGTTTCCCTTTTTCAACTGCCGCCTTTTCTTTATCAACTGTGAGAAATTTCCAGAGTAGGAAATTGTTCTATCAAGTTATCCATATGCTGAATGAATAAAAAGTGTGAAAAGTGGTTGATCATGAACTCATTAAATAGAATCACGAAGTGGTTGATCCCAGAAAGGATCTGATTTAATTTGATTTGTTTTATATGCTACTGTAATGGTCAGTCAATCAGGAGTGAGATTTTTTTTAAAAAAAAATTTACAGGTCCATCATCTCATGGCATAACTGTAACTTCTCTTTTTTGACTATGAAGGTCACTAATGAGGTTCCCAATGATGAGTCACTTTTCTGGACTTTCATCATTGAAATGTATCATTCTTACTTAATCTTCCATCAGTTCTTAAACAAGATTGTAAAAATTGTAAACATATTTTCCTTCCTTCTTTCACTTATCTATTTTTTTTCACTGTACTTGGCTTTTGTCTGAAGCATGTAGTCATGCTGTGTTCCCATTATTCCTATTATAATGGTTGGAGGTAAATCAACTTGTGGTTTCGTGATAATTTCTCTAAATCTGAGCCAATGGTCTATTAGTAAAATTTCTCCTTTAAGATCCTTTTCTTGATTACCTATTTAGCAGTTTCTTCACTCTTGAATCGAAAAGGGCAATTTTTGTAATCCCATTTTCTTGTCTTGGCATAATGATTTGTATATTTGAAGGTATCGTATTACTGAGGGGGTTAATCTTCCATTTCGGGTGTTGCCAACAATTAAGGAACTCGGTCGAACACGCATGGAAGTGAATGTTAAGGTTTGAAGTTACATTGTAGTGCAATGACTGCATGTCTTGGGTTTAACTGAATCTTAATTTGTAGTGCAATGACTGCATGTCTTGGGTTTAACTGAATCTTAATGTTTGAAGTCTTACATTGACCTGTGTTGCTATCAGGTGAAGAGTGTGTTTGGTGCCAAAATGTTTGCCCTTGGAGTTGTCGTAAAAATTCCTGTACCAAAACAAACAGCTAAGACAAGCTTTCAGGTGACGTCAGGTCGGGCAAAATACAATGCTGCAATTGATTGTTTGGTTTGGAAGTGAGTACAAATTCCTTCTTTAACTTTGACGTCTATGTTCTTAGTGTTCCTTGTAATTATTAGATTGAAATTAACCTCATGTCCATGCACTAGGCTTCAAAATTAAACTCAATTATCTTTGATCAAACATACTGATCGTTCAGCTAGTTCATCTTTGTTACCTCACTAATCATTTAATTTTGTAACTTCTTTTATTAGAATCTTTTCCATGTTTAGATTTTTTTTTTCTTTAATTTGGATATGGCTATTCAGTGGCACATTCTTGCAACAATTTCAGGATAAAAAAGTTTCCCGGTCAAACAGAGCCAACCCTGAGTGCTGAAGTTGAGTTAATTTCCACAATGGCAGAAAAGAAATCTTGGACAAGGCCTCCAATCCAGATGGAATTCCAGGTGCCTAATTTATTATACGTTGCTATTTAACCAAAATAAAGTCTATTGCAGTAACGAGTATGCATTAAGTCATACATTAAAGCTCTATGTTGTGGCATGTCGAGATTTGGTATAGAGTTTGGGTCTGATTTTCAGATTATAAACGTCGAATAGTATTCATCTTTTATCGTCTTTAATTATTGGGTGTGCAGGTTCCCATGTTTACAGCGTCTGGCTTACGGGTTCGCTTCTTAAAGGTACGCCATTTTTTAACTCAATATTGAATTTAGGTCGTTATCCAAAGTTCAGCAGTGACATATAGTGATTGTCTGTAGGTATGGGAGAAGAGTGGTTACAATACAGTTGAGTGGGTTCGTTACATTACCAAAGCAGGCTCATACGAGATCAGACTGTAGATGGTGAGGGATTCTGTGGTAGAGAGACTTCTTTGGTGTAAATATGAACACAGATGGTGATCATTGACGATATCAATTTGGGGGTTTGACCTTCTTGAAGAAAGCTGTGAACATATATCATACCTGTGTTGTGGTGAGAAGATGTACAAGTTGGGAGTTTTGTTTTCCAAGTTTCTGGATTCATTTTGTTGGTGTTGTATTTGTCCATACCAATATTTAAGGAAGCAGAGTAAAAGATTGAATCTTGTTGGAAGAGGTTTATGCTCTTTTATAACATTATGAGTTTGTTTTTGGATTTGATGAAATTTTCCCTTTTTGTTCTTTTGTTGTTGTTATCTGAATGACAAAGGTCCAAGTTATTCGAGTTCAGATTCTCTGTCCAATATTATGGTGTCTTATTGTGTTCAATAAATCTCAGTCATTTATTTATGTGGGGCTTGCATGAGATTTGTATGGGTCCTGTAAAATAAATGGTTGAAATTTTATGAGACAGAATAAGACAGAGTAAAACTGGACAAATAATCTGATTTCAGTTTTTCTGGTCCAGTCCAGCGGCTGCTTTTTCAAATTCCATGATTTCCTCCAACAATCTTTGCCTCTCCTTTTTGACTTTGGAAGTCTCAAGTTCTCATGCCTCTAAAGTCTCTGAGAGATATTGTTTGATTTTGAATGCTGTCTTATTTCAGAAAATATCTTGTAACGTATCCCCAAATTTGTATAAATATTACAAAATGTTGTGTCAGAATTATAAATTAAAAAAGTTAGATTAAAAAAATATTAATTATGCTTAAATATAATAAAAAGTGCTCCCAAGTCCCAAGCATTAATGTGTTAAAAATGTAAAACAAGAAAAGGTACTTTCGAGACAAATGATGATTGATAAGTTAATTAGAGGTGGAAGAGTATCATGTAATCACTGGTGACTTGGAGTTAGAGTTGATATTAAATACAATATAATCATTAATTAATAAGGACTTAATCTTAGTTATTTTGGGAATTAACTCTAATTTTATATTAAGAAAATTAGGAGAAGAAGTCGATGAAATCCAATCCGAGGCTAACAAACAGGATCAATAAAAGAGAAACAATTCTCTAAAAATAGTGAGAGCCAACAGAAATTAAGAAGCGAGAGATTTGAGAAAGAGAGATTCAGAAAACTTATTAAACCCTGATCAAAAACCCTAATGTTTTCATTTTAAAAAAAAGGGAAAAGAAGAAGAAGAAGAGGAGGAGGAAGAGGAAGAGGAAGAGTGAGTGAGTGAGTGAGTGAGAGAGTATACAACACACAGACGACACAACACAAACCCCACACGATCTTTACTCTATCTTTCTTTGCTTTTCCCACTAACTCCCCCAATTTTCCCAGCTACCGAACAGAAAACACCAAAAAGAACCAAAAAGGATAAACGAAAAAGAAATCAGAAAGCTACCCGATAATATGGACTCCAGAGAACCACCGTCGATACCACCGCACCCGCCGTCGTATCTTCACCAGCACCACCACCCACACCATCAGCAACACAACATAATGCTTGATGGGGGTCCCACGTCATCTTACGCCGCCCACACGGTCACTCACCCGTCTGTGATCAACACCACGAATCTTCCTCCGGCCGCCGCGGCTGGCGGTGGTTTCCCGTTTAACTCCGTGGGTGCTCAGCGTTCGCAAGTGAAGCAGCAGCTTGATGGTGGTGGTGTTGGTGGGGGGCTGAACTCGAGTGGGTTTGATGGATCGTCATCGCCGTCCTCCGGTGGAATGAGGTTTAGTATGGAGCCGGGGAAGAAGAAGAGGGGAAGGCCCAGGAAGTACAATTCCGATGGTAACATTGCGTTGGGTTTGACGCCAACACCGCCGATTTCTTCCGGTGGTGTCTCCGTAGGTCATGCGGATTCCAGCGGTGGTGCTCCTGGCGGTGCGGCGTCGGAACCGCCGATTAAGAGGAACAGGGGACGACCGCCGGGCTCTGGAAAGAAACAACTCGATGCATTAGGTGAGTTTCTGGTGATGCTAACTTGAATTCTTTCTTGAAGTTTTTGCTTTTTAGTTGAAGCTTCTTGGCTTTGGTTGTAAGAGCTCGATACTTTGAAAATCTTGAGTGTGGATTTTGCTTCTCGCGTTTTCTTCAAGATGGATTCTTTGAGTTTGAGTTTGATTTTGGTTTTTCAGGAGGAGTGCGAGGGTTTGGCTTTACGCCACACGTCATCACAGTGAAAACAGGGGAGGTATGTATGATTTAATTTGAAGATTAACTTCGCGAGATGATTCACCTTGTGCTCTTTTCTCTCTTTGTATTACTAACAGTTGGAGTTGCACCTTCTTTTGTCCTT
>JAOSBP010000001.1:20182019-20196260 GCA_027563825.1 Erythroxylum mucronatum | reverse complement strand
GGACAGCAGTGTTCTTCTGTGACCCTTAGTGGTCTTGTGCTTCCTAGGAATTAATTAATTCTTATCTGTCTAGCGAGTAAGCTTCTAGGAGAGGAAGTATATTGGCCTGTAGTTCTATCTCCTTTATCCTAAAGTTTCTTATAGGATACAATTTATAGTTGAGTGACATATTGACTAGAATGCAAGTTTTAATTTGCAAGAACTAGTTATATTGCTAGAATTATATTGCTCTAGATCCAATAAAATGCCAA
Source organism: Erythroxylum mucronatum (assembly GCA_027563825.1). NCBI lineage: Eukaryota > Viridiplantae > Streptophyta > Magnoliopsida > Malpighiales > Erythroxylaceae > Erythroxylum > Erythroxylum mucronatum. The sequence goes on along the minus strand of JAOSBP010000001.1, from coordinate 20,196,009 downwards.
TCTTTCCAAATTTAAATTTTGCATTTGGCATTGGTAAACTTAGTAATTAATACTTGCAAAAAAATGCTACTCAGGATGAATTTGTCTGTTACGTAGCATAGTTTTCTCCCGAAATTTTTAAAATGTTCAAGCAGAGTTTTTAGAAAAACCTTACTTGGAATGATTGGAGTTTTCGTCCATCTTTAGGATTGAGGTGTGGCTCCTCTCTGTCAGGATGAACTTCGAATAATACCAAAGTTTTGAACAGAGGAATCACTTACATATGACTGGATCACCTACACATTTTTGAATGATTTAGCTTCTTGATGTTCGTGTGGTCATATAAGCTCAACTACAAGCTCAACGTTGTAAGTTACCTTATAGGAGAGTACATTCACAAAGGCCATGTTGGAAAATTACCAGCCAAGTTAGAGCAATAACTAAAACATGGTTCTGACTATTTTAAACCGTTAATATGTTGCAAATGCAGATTTTACAACATGTCAATTAGTGTCGCTTTTTCAGTTATTGGAATTTGGAATTTGAAATTTCTAGAATGTCTATTGTGACAAATGGTGTTACTGTTTCAGATGCTATATTATGAATATGAATCAGTTGCAAGTGTGCTGAGGCACATCTAAATTTTGTTTCACAGTTTCAGTATTTGAGGGCTATCTTCTGAGGCACTGTTCGTTTGGCATTAATTTATTTAGATATGCATGCTTGTGTTTGTTTTTTTGGGAATTGGTTAGTCTCCTCTACTACTGTGCTGCCTTTTGTTTATTAATTTGATGTTCCTGTTTGCAGGGCCGATATGAGATCATTTCTCTATCAGGTTCATACTGGATTTCTGAAAATGATGGTAATTGCTCGAGAGATGGAGGTTTGAGTGTGTCACTAGCAGGCTCAGATGGCCGAGTTTTGGGTGGCGGTGTTGCTGGAGTACTACAGGCAGCATCACCTGTACAGGTATCATGATGCCTATCATCCTCTCTATCACGGTAAACTAACGCACTAGATTCTTAGCAATTATACGATTTCCTTGTTTTATGTTTTGGTTCCTTGTCATTGACCAGGTCATTGTTGGGAGCTTTATTGCTGATAGTAAACCAAATTCTGGAAAGAAGTCTGGTCCTTCATCGGCACCTGCACCGCAGCTGTTGAATTTCAGTGCACCGATGAATGAAACAAGCCCACCTTGTCAAGGGGCGTCTAGCGAGTCATCTGATGAGAATGATGGCAGTCCAATGCATCGTGGCCCTGGGATATATGGCAATCCCGGTCAACCTATACATGGCATGCAGATGTATCAACTATGGGGTGGCCAAAATCCACAATGATCAGATGCTTAACAATTGACAGTAGGGTTCTCTGCGGCGTTCTTGCACAGCAGATTGAGATCAAATCCTAATCCTAACGAGAGGGTTCTGAATACGAGTTGTAGATTTTCGTTCTTCTTTCTAGATTCATCTTGAGTAGTGATTAGCTATCTTCCTTTTTTCTTTTTCACTTGTGATGATTTAAACAGGGCTATTATCAAATAGCTAAATGCTACCTTAATTGAAGAATGTCTTAGATCAATTTGGTATGCTTTTGTGATTATCTACATTTTGATCTGTTTTACTACTGTGAACACTACACCGGTTTTCCAGCAGTGAGTGCTTGTTTTTGGCCATATGGGAAGGCATAGAGGCTCCATTATATCATTCGCTAGTGTCAAATCTTCTCATTGCAATTTTATGATAAGAGGGGAATTCGATAGAGAGGAGGAAGATATGAGAGAAGGAAAGATTAAGAGAAGTTTTGGAGTTTTTAATGAGTGTCTCCTATTAATAATGTTTTAGGCTATTAATAAGCTTTACAAAACATAACAACTATATTGAAAATAGGAAACAATAAAGAAAAAGACAATTAACTAACTATTAAAAAGTTGTGTCAACGTGGATACGTAACAATCTTCCCCCCTTAAGAATCATCATCTGCAAAGATGAAATCTGGGTATGACTTGTGTAATCATCACTGATTTTGCTACGAAAATATCTTCAATTGAAGCCCCCTTCCATTTAATTAAGACTTCAAACTTTGGACAATATTTACTCTTGTATATGACTCGATGATCAAGCACAGCTTCAGGTTGTGGAAGGATTATAGAATCATCAGTAACCGGGAGAAGGGCAGTAGTAATTGGAGGGTCATGTGATCCCAAATACTTCCGTAAGAGGCTAACATGAAATACGTCATGAATTTGAGAACTAGGAGGTAAAGCTAATTTGTAGGCCACTAGTCCTACCTGTTGAATAATCTAATAAGGACCAAAATAAAGTGGAGCAAGCTTCATTGATGTGCGAAATGCCACAGAATTCTGCCAATACGGTTGGAGCTTAAGATTAACATAGTCTCCTATTGCAAAAGACACATCTCATCGTTTTTTATTAGCTTGACACTTCATTCTATTACGAGCTAGTGATAGATTTGACGTAACTAGCGTAAAATGGAGTCACGATCTCGTAAGTGCTCATCAACTGCTTGGACACGACAAGTGCCTGGAACATAAGTCGGCAAACTCGGTGGTAGAATATCATATACCGCCTCAGAAGGAGTCATTTTTTTGGAGGAATGAAATGTGTATTATAGCTAAACTCCGCCCAAGGAATCCATTCAAACCACTTTCGTGGCTGGTCACCTGCAAAACATCTTAAGTATTGCTCCAAGGTACAGTTCACCACCTTGATTTATCCGTCAGTCTGAGAATGGTAGCTAGAACTCATACAAAGCTTAGTTCCTTGTAATTGAAACAATGCTTGCCAAAAGGAACTGATAAATACCTTATCGTGGTCACTGACAATAGAGGTTGGAATTTCATGGAGACGAATCACATTAGCTATGAATGTCTTGGCAACAGTGATTGTAGTAAATGGATGCCCTAAAGGTACAAAATGAGCATTCTTTGTTAAGCGATTGACCAATTACCATGATAACAGTATGTCCGTTTGATGGCGGTAATCCTTCAATAAAGTCCATTGACACATCTGTCCACGTACGAGTAAGGATTGGCAATGGTTGAAGTAATCCAGCTAGTTTCATACAATCAACTTTGTACCATTGATAGGTATCGCATTGTTGTAAAAACTTCTTCACTGCTTGACGCATATTAGGCCACAAGAAGCTACCTTTGGTACGAGATTGTATCTTATGAAACCCAAAGTGTCCTTTGATGGGTGATGAGTGACAGTCTTCAATTATTTGTTGAATTAAGGTTGAAGTAGAACTCAAGTACATCTTCTTTGAACCATACTCCATCTCGTTGTACTAATGGATTGGGAAATTGTGTTTGAGAGATTCTGATAAAAAGAATCTTACTTCACCTCTTCCTATAACCTTGGCCACCAATCTGCATAAGGCATTGAAATAGATAGAATTTGAAATTCAACAACACGAGATAAGGAATCGACTGCTTGGTTGTCAAAGCCTCTCTTATACTCTATTTTATAATCATATTCAAGGATCTTAGAAAGCTATTGAGCTTATGTTGGAGTAGTAATCTGTTGGTCGAGCAAATACTTAAGACTCCTCTGGCCCATACAGACAATAAATGATTTACCAAGTAAATAAGGTCGCCATTTTTGGATAGCTTTAACAATGGTCAACATCTCCTTCTCGTAAGTAGATATCAATAAAGCTGATCCTTTTAAAGCTTTACTGAAATAAGCTACCGGTCTATCCTTTTAAGAAAAGACTGCTTTAATTCCAGTCCCACTTGCATCACATTCGATCACAAATTGCTAAGAGAAATTTGGGAGGCATAAGATTGGTGAAGATAAGAGTGCTTCTTTTAACTATTTAAAGGCTAGTTCAGCTGACTCATTCCATTTAAATCCCTCATTAGATAGGAGTTGTGTCAATGGGGCAGCTATGCTTCCAAAATGACAAATAAATTTATGTTAATACCCTGCTAATATGAGAAACCCACTAACACCCTTTGTAGTTGTCAATGTTGGCCATTTTAGTACTGTTTGTATTTTTCTCGGATCTACAACCACTCCTTGCTTTGAAATAATGTTACCCAAGTAGTCAACCTGTAAAACGCCAAACTTGCACTTTGATTCCTTGACAAATAATTGATTAGTTGCTAATATGGTAAAAATAACTAGAAGATGTGAGAGGTGCTCTTCTTATGTCTTAGAATACACAAGAATATCATCAAAGAATACCAAGATAAACTTTCGAAGATGAGGGCGGAAGAGGTCGTTCATGAGACTTTGAAACATGGCTGGGGCATTGGTGAGGCCAAATGGCGTTACGACAAACTCATAGTGACCTTTATGTGTTCGGAAAGCCATCTTCAAAATATCTTCTTCTTGCACATGAATTTGATAAAACCCAGGCTTTAAATCCAATTTGGAGAAGAATTTAGCTCTATGAAGTTCATCGAGAAGTTCATTAACCACTTGAATTAGGTATTTGTCTTTGACTGTCATAGTATTCAAGGCCCGATAGTCTACACAAAATCACCAACCACCATCGGCCTTTTTTACTAGTAGAATAGGTGACGAGAATGGGCTATTACTAGGTCTTATCAACCCAGATTGTAGAAGTTCTCTTACAGTCTTTTTTATTTTATCTTTTTGGTAGTAAGAGTATCGATATGGTCTGACACTCACTAGCTCTGTGTTTGGTTGTAAGGGCATGCGATGATCATGCGACCGTTTTGGTGGTAGATGAGAAGACGGTTCAAACACTTGTTGAAACTCAGCTAAAAGTTTAGTTATATAAGGAGAATTCAGTTTTGGTTGGGGGTTATCATTGGAAGGTAAAATCTGAAAGAGGAAACCAGTACCATGTAGGTAATTAAATTTCTTATCAGTCAAAGCTTCAACGACAGTCCGTTGCAACCCATGGAATGTGTGAGAAACTCCCCTGAGTTTGAATGTCATAGTAAGTTGTTTATAGTCCATCTCAATTGGTCCAAGAGTCTCCAGCCATTGAACTCCCAAAACTAACTGACATGCTGCAATAGGAAGAACATAATAATCTGCCGTTGTAGGCTTAACTTGAATGATGATGGTGAGTGCCTGACATTGTTTAGTACAATCTATTTTTTCTCAGTTGGCTACCATAACTTGAAAGTTCTTGCTTTGAATTACTGGCAATCCACACTTAATCACCATAGCTTGATCAATGAAGATATGAGTGTTACCGCCATCTATGAGTATAGTCACATCCTTCTTTTTCAACTTGCCCGATACACGTATCATTTAGGGATGATTGGTTCCAGTCATTACATAAAATGAGATTTCGGGCATGACCTCCTTTGATTCAGATTCAGTAATATAATCTCCATATGAGTTTGGGTGAGTGAAATCGTCTATCATAAACAATTGTAGACATTCACATTGATGACATGGAACAAACTTCTCATCACGATACTAAGATAATCCTTTTTCTCTATGTTCTCGTGCCTCTTGGTTAGTAATTCGTCGAAATGTAGTTGGAGGATTTGAACTTAGATTCTTACGCTGACTTGGAGGAGAGCCTAACACACCAGCTGTTGTGTTAGGACTCGACTTTGGTACTACCAAGGCTAGCTAGGAGCGAATCGGTGGAATGATTTTCTTTTGTAACTAATTCCACTCTTCAATCAAACGAGCGACCCTTATTGCATTTGTCAATTTATGAGGTTGTTTAATCTTTACATCTAGACAAATATCATCTCAAATTCCTGCAATGAAACAAAAAATAAGAAAGTTTTCAGGTAAGCCATCAACACAGTGGGATAGCCTTTCGAAAGCCTCTTGATAAGCTGCTATAAATGAAGTCTGTCTAAGTCGCATTAGAGGTTTTGATTATGTCCTCGTAGTCAATTGATCCAAACCGTAAGAGGATTGCTTTGGTAAATTCATCCCAAGTAAGTAGTCCTCAAAATTTCGTTAACCACGGATGCCGTTGTAGATCAATTCCTTCTAGATGAAAGGAGGCGAACTACACTTGTTGATCAGAGCAATATTTTGGAATTGAAAGTATTGTTCTGCCTTATATATCCAGCCAGTTGGATCCTCTCCATTAAACCTTGGGAAGCATAATTTAAGGGGATAACGGTGAGGTTCATTGGAATTATTAGGAATCGAGGTATTTAGAGAATGTGAGGATTCTCCTGGGTAAAACTGGTTGATTTCTGAAAGTATACTATGTGTGGTACGAGAGACTCAGAAAGCCTACAACTCGGTTAACACTGTTTGTAAGGCAGCATTAACTTGATCAAAACTAGACTCATGTCGAGTTAGGATTTCACTAACTTCATTGCGGAATTCTCCATTAGTTTTGCTCCGAGTATCTATAGTCGTGACCAGCTCTGATACCATCTGATAAGAAGGAATTCAATGGAGAGAAGGAAGAGAGAGAAAAGGAAAGACTAAGAGAGGTTTTTAGGTTTTTTAATGCGTGCCTCCTATTAAGAATGTTTTAGGCTATTAAATAGCCTTATAAAACATAACAACTATACTAAAAATAGGAAACAATAACTTACTACTAATCTATCACTAATTACCGACCTTTAATGGCCTTATTGAATGAAAAGAAAATTAATTAATTATTAAGAAATTGTGCCAACATGAAACACGTAACATTTTATTTGTTGTGGGTGTGAAAAGAAGGAATCTAAACTTGGCTGTTTTTATATCATGCAAAATTAAAATCATGGAGTAGGAAAGGTTTAAATCTCCCTATCCTATTATTTATTGAATTAATAAGACAAAATTTAATTGATTCCGCGGTGGGCTGAAGAAAAGGTAGCCCATGGCCGGCCATGTGTACGACAAGCATCGTGACAATCTGACTACTAAATGTCAAGAGTTCCTCCGGCTTTGGTGGCATCGACCAATGTGAAATTGGCTGTTTGTTTCTGTTCAATTCAAGAATGTTATGTTAGATGAACTAACAATGCCTAAGCGGATTGACTACACTAACAAGTGGATTCCAATCCCAATTCCATAATTCTAACCATATGCTTAGAAAACATTGATGAGAATACGTGTCCACTGATAAGTATCAAAGTTCACATATTCACATCGTTTGGGATCAAAGTTGGGCAACCTAACAATTCTCATTTTCTGGAGTTTCCCTTCTTATGCCATTAGTTTAATGAAATAGACTTATGTAGCACTTAAGAGTTGTGGCTAGATGGTTGAGAGCGGAGCTTGACTTCGGTTAGGTTCCAGGTTCGATTCCTTGCTAGCCTCTCTTGTAAGAGCCTGGGGCAGCCGGGGTTTTACCAATGGGTGGAGAACTAGTGTGACCCTCTGTGATGGGGTGTAGCCGCTTAGCCCTCTGCTGAGGTGTAACCACTTAGCCCTCTAAAAGGTGAGCCCGCTTGGCCCACATGTGGAGTTTCTAGACGTATGTAAGGATAATTGTAAACTTGGTTCTAAAATTGATTTTAAACGATAAAAGATACCAACTTTAATTTTTACTTGCTCTAAAAAATATTATTATAAAATATTCTATGGTATAAGAAACTCTTAAAAATTAAAATTAAAATTGAATCAAAACAATTAATGTGGTGTATTTTTTAAAATTTATATTCCCATTTTTTAAATTATGATGTACTCAATAGTATCCTAAACTCAATTATAATATCATAGTATAATTTATGAAACAAATAATATAGAACTCCACTATAGTTAGATGAATAAAGCAACTTGCTTAACGTGTCCCAGACCAGACAACGATGAATGTACTGATCACGACTGATCCAGTCGGCAGTCGCAATCCCATTCCTACCACCGACTGTTTCTTCCCTTACTCCAACGGCTACATTGGAGCTAAAGAACCATTAACTAACATTTTAAATACGTACATAAACATCCCAATCCATTACTTAACTTGCAAATACAAATACTTCATTCATTTATCCCTTTTTCTTTCTCTAGCCGTTAGCTGGCCAATTCCATGGTTGAATTGAACCTGTCAAACCCTTGTCACGTCATCTCTCACTTCCCAACTTATATATGTGTTTGAACTCCTAACTTACACACCCTTTATCTTCTGTCACAAACACCTGTATATCAGTTGTATATTGTTTTAGTCTTTGGTACAAGCAAGCATGGAGTGTTTAATTTTGCCTGTGTCAATGTTGAAAAAGTGCTACAATGGTTCACGGCTAGGCTACCGTCCACTGACCGAAGAAGGGTTCGGCGAGTTTGATGGTCCGGTGACGGTGGTGGTGGGGAAAGAGAAGAGAGAGTTCTTAGTGGATCCATTTGTTCTGCAAGAGAGCCCTTTTCGAGTTTTAATGGATATGGTGAAGAAGGATGAGACAGAAGGGAGATTTGGCGATGTCCATATGAGAAGGGATGGGGAGAAGAGAGTGATTTTTGTGGATGTCGATGCAATTCTGTTCGAGCACATGTTGTGGTTGATGCATAATGATTGCTCTTCCCTGTTTCAGCTTAATCTCAAAGAGATTATTGACTTCTATGCTCAAGATTATTAGCGAAGCGGATAAAGATCAAAGGGAAGGTATACAATTTTACAGGTTTATACTTGATCAATTGTCCTTGACATGTTGTAAACTATGGAAGATTTACAATGGTTATTTAATCTATAACACGTGATACAAAAGCCTGACTTTGCCAAATAAATATATCTTGTTCTGTTATTGCTTTCTTCTTCCTGTTTTGTCTTGCCCAATTTCTTCTCTGTTCTTCTGGGTACATGAGTAACAAATCTGCAGAACTATCTGGTAAAGCTTTGCTACGTACCATATGAAAATGGTCAAACTTGCCATATCAGAAGCAACTGGCAAGAAGAAAACTTGTCTTCATGTTACATCACTCACCAATCCTGGGATTTCTTGCGCTTAGTTCCAAGATGTTGTTACAACTCATTAACTATTACCTTTTTCATTTGTTTTGGACTACATTTAAGCAGTAATCTTTGGCACAAGGCACGGATGACCAAAAACTTTTTTAATCTTTAGAAAAGAATTGTTTAACTTTTTTTTTAATTAGAGGAATGTGTAAATAGAAAGTTTTGCTCAGTTGGTTCCGGAGGAGCAGATTTGCTCCAAGGTGCAAGGTTTGAATCTCACGGTTTGCAGTGTGAGAGCAACATTCTTGAACCTTTTGTCGGCTTTAAGGGTGGGCTCCTTGTAGGCCTGTGGGTTGCTCACCTCTGCCTTAGCGGGTCGCTGAGTACCTGATTTACATTCTTCTAGTTGCTTCGTCGGGCCGGAGTGTGTGGAGCCCTTTGGGTTGAGGATTCAACCTTTTGCTCCAAGAAAGTTTATTTATAAATAATTTAAAAAAATGTATATCTTAATATTTATGTTAATTTTTAAACATTAAAAAACATGAATTTTTAAAAATATTAAATTATGACTTTTTTTTAAAGACGAAAACCACTAGAAAAATGGATGACCTTTTACCCAATGATTTATCCATGGCTCCTTTCCAACTTTAACACGTCCTGTCCATTTCAAGGACTTGGCTTCCAATTTGGAACTATTATGATGCTGAAGTTTGTTGGCATGTCAATTAGGTTTACAGTTGAATCCGTCTCTTTTTTGTCTCCTTCTGTTTTCAGGGTCATGGTGCAACTCAAGTATTATCAAATTTTGAATTAGGACAACGTCAGAGCATAACTCCGACCATGATCATGACTATGAGCAATATGGACTAGAATCAAAAGAAAAGAAAAAAAGAAGAAGAAGAAGCTTTTTTTATAAATTGAATATAATTAATAAAAGAGTCTTCCAAAAGAATTACAACTGGCAATAAAGCAAAATATGAGGAGAAACCATTCAACAAGAAATTCCAAAGGGAGTTCTCTACACATGGAGGAAGGTATTTCACTGAGCTTTCTTGTTTCATTTAGGGGCTTGCTTTCGAACTGGACTAACTGGGCTTCTTTCAAGGTAACATCTTAAGTAATACTATTAAACCAAAGTCGAAGACAATGTTAGTACATAATCTTTTTTTTTTAATAATAAAAATTGAAAAGATAGAAACAAAAGACAAAGATAAAATGGGACGTTAGAAATATGTTGGACGATGAAAAGAACTCTAAGAGAACCTGTCTCTTAGAACCTTAGTAAGAATGTTGGTCAATGGCAAGAACTCTAAGAGAACCTGTCTCTTAGAACCCTAGTAAAAATATTGGTCAATGGAAAGAACCCTAAAAGAACTTGTTTTATAAAACCATAGTAAGAATATTGGTTAATGGAAAGAACCCTAAGAGAACCTGTCTCTCAGAACTCTAACCTTGCGACGCCACAAAGGAAGACCACTCCTTTGATAAGTCAAGTATTCTCAATCTTTATACTCAAATTAGATTTAAATTTGTTTTGTTAAACAAATAAAATTATAATAATTGTTTACCTTTTTAATGTGAGCCTCTTTTTATATAATAGAGGAAACATATTAAGAATAGAAAATTTTATGTTAGAAGAATCTAGACATTACTCGTAATATTTAAATGTTGTTCATATTAAAATAATTTACAAAATATCTAGATAAAGATAAGTAATTTGTGGTAAAAAAAGTCTAGATATTAGAATATCTAATAAATATAATAAATTAAAATATGTGATATTTGATTCATTTACAAATATCCATTATCTTCTTGTTTTATGTATCAAGAAACAAATTCAAACATGAGTAAAGGTTGTGAGGATATCAATCTTACAGGTTCTAAATTACAAATTATTATTTGCAACTTATAATGAGTATTTGTATTATAACTCCTCTTTTTGCTCGTAACAATGCTTTGTATGTCTTATTTCTTCTTATCTTAAGTGCTATGATCTTGTTCTGTTAATCTAATCATTCTACAATTGCTATTGGAACCAACTAAAGAGTATATATTTACTTATTGTATGCTTTTGATACTACTGTTTACATTAAATAGTGGGAGTTATTTTTCTTAGCTCAATTTTGTTTTAAGTAGAAGCCATGATATGATAACCAAATTTAGGATTGAGAAAAAATAGATGTATTCTTAGTCTTTAAAATTTTGAAGTGTGCGTTGAACTTGATTATGATAAAATGATCAAGTGTTTAAGGATGAATAGTGAAGGAGAATATATTAGCAATGAATTTGATACATTATGTAATCAAGAAGACATCAAAATACAATTTATTGTTGCATACACTTTTCAACAAAATAGAGTGATATAATAAATGAATAAAGCTATATTAGAAAGTATAAGGATGACACTTATAACTGCAGGCCATTGCCATTCTAGGTAGAAGAAGTCAATAGTACTTGTAAAGTGATGAATCGAGTTATTAGCCATACACGTGTTCTGTACTGAATAAAGAATAATAACAGAATATATGGGTTTTTGTCCTATGCGCTAACATTCCCCCTTAAACGAGAGGGTGCTACTGTCAGTTCAAGTTTGCTCCGATTTTGAAGAAAGGAAGAATGTGTTAAAGCCTTAGTGAAACAATCTGCTATTTGATAAGAAGACGGTATATAATGAACGTTGATGAACCCTGAAAGTATGAGGTCACGAATGAAATGAATGTCAATTTCTATGTGTTTACTTCGTGCATGCCGAACTGGGTTGGCAGCAAGAGCTCGAGCACTCAGATTATCACACTAAATCATAGAAGGTTTTTGCAAAAACAACCCAAGCTCAGTCAGTAATGAGCATATCCATTTAACCTCTGCTGCACCATCTGCAAGAGCTTGATATTCAAATTCTGAGCTTGAACGAGAGACAACTCTTTATTTGCGTGTGCTCCAAGAAATTAACGTGCTTCCAAGATATACACAAATGCCAGCTACAGATTTTCAATTGTCGATGTCTGTAGCCCAATCCGCATTTGTAAATGTAGTCACCTGAGGAGTTTTGAAAGGCTTGATATGTAGACCAAGTTGGTAAGTGCCTTTGAGATATCTGAAAATTCGTTTCACTCCTTGAAAGTGGATGTCCATAGGTTGAGATAGAAAATGGCTAAGTTTATTCACTGAGAACGTTATATCAGTTCTAGTGGTAGTAAGATACTGGAGAGATCCAATGGCTTGTCGGAAAAGGGATGGATCTTTCATTGGTGTTCCGTCGTGTTTTGAGAATTAACATCCAGTGACCATTGGAGTCGGTACTGACGCACAATTCATCATGTTGAACTTCTTCAGAATATCCAACGTATACTTGGTTTGGTTCAGATGAATACCCAACTTATCTCTGCAAATTTCTATTCCCAGAAAGTAGTAGACAGGACTAAGATCTTTCAAGGAAAATAAATTATTTAGCTTTAAAACTAGAGAGTTGAGGTAGCAAGGATCATTACCGGTGATGAGTATGTCATCGACGTATATAAGAATAAATATTGTGAGCTTCTTTTTCCGTAAGAAGAACAATGATGCATCACTTTTGGCATTTTAAAATTCCCGACTGAGTAAAGTCAGACGAAATTGATCGAACCACGCATGAGGTGCTTGTTTTAGTCCATAAATTGCTTTTATCAATTTGCACACGTGATTTGGACGTCGAGAATCAAGGAAGCCTTCGGGTTAGTGCATGTAGACATTTTCTTTGAAGGAAACCGTTGAGAAATGCATTATTAACATCTAGTTGTCTAATTTCCCAGCCATAAGTGACGACAATGGTGAAGAAAATTCGGATTGTTGTTGGTTTAACTACGGGACTGAATGTTTCTCCATAGTCAATGCCTGGTGCTTGCTGGAACCCTTTTGCTACTAGTCGAGCTTTGTACTTGAGGATGGAACCATCGGATTTCAACTTTGTCTTTAAAACCCATTTACAGTCGACTATCTTCTGCGTACTAGTGTATGGGACAAGTATCCATGTGTTGTTACGTTGGAGAGCTTTAAATTCGTCTGTCATTGCTTGCTTCCAATGTGGTGAGGCTAAGGCTTCTGTGACACTTTGAGGTTCTGTGATTTGTGTTGAACATAATTTTTCTGAATGAAGGAGTCCAGTAAATGGGTGTTTTGGCTTGTATATGCCATCCTTTGCTTGTGTAGTCATTGCATATGTATTTACTTGTTCCTGCCTTTCAGATAAATTTCTGGAAAGATATACTTTTTGTTCACCGATGTTTGGTTCACCAAATCTTGTTGTATTTGTTGAAGAACATTCATGGCCTTGTGAACGAGAATGCGATGAGAGCATAGTTGTTGGAGATTTGTTTGACGAACTAACATGTTCATCACCAGAGGTTGAGGATTCTAGAACATTATGACTGTCTTTGTTCGGAGTAATTAGCAAGGGTATAATGCATTCATTTTCAGTGGAGCTCACTCGTCGGTTCAAAAAACTTGCAGTACACGGGAAGAATGAGGGGTCAAATATAACATGCCGTGAGATGAAGATTTTTCCCGAAGAGCTGAGACACTTGGATCCTTTATGTTGAGATGCAGGTACGAGATATACACACCTCTGGCTATGGAATTGAAACTTCTGTTCATTGTATGGTTTTAAACACGGATAACATGCACAGCTGAAGGGCTGTAAGTTTTTATAATCAGGCTCTGTTTTATAAAGCTGAAACAGAGGAGTAAAACCTTTAAGTATGGGTGTTGGTAGTCAGTTGATGAGATATACTGCCATTTGAAAGGCATCTACTCAATATGTGAGAGGCAGCTGAGCTTGAGCGAGTAGTGTTAGTCCCATCTCAAAAACATGTCAATGCTTACGTTCAACTCACCCATTTTGTGCAGAAGTATACGGGCATGTGAACCGCATGGTAATTCCTGCTTCTTGTGTCACATTTACAAAGGGTCTGTATTCAATTCCATTGTCACATTGTATGGTTTTGATTTTTATGTTAAAATAATTCTCAACTTGTGCCTGAAACACATTAAACGCATTTACAGCTTCACTTTTATGTTTCAGTGGGTATATCCAAGTATATCTACTGTAATCATCAACAAAATGTATATAGAGCCGATGGGCACTTACTGATTGAACTGGTGAGGGTCCCCAAAGGTCTGTATGAACCAATTCCAAAGGAGAAGAAGCATGAGACACAGATTTTGAAAATGG
>JAOSBP010000001.1:20109099-20123983 GCA_027563825.1 Erythroxylum mucronatum | reverse complement strand
ATGTGAATTGGAGTATGGAATATGGGTTGAGAATTATGGAAGTGTTTTAGGTATAGGATTGCGTTTGTGTATGATTGTATTCCGGACAGGAGGTCCGATGACTTTGAGTTTGGTTGGGATATATAGAAGTGTGTTTTATTTGATTTGTAAATTTTTGGGCTGTTCAAAATACAGCCGTTATGCTGCTGGATTTTCGATAGAAATGGGTTATAAGGCAAGCATAGGATAAGAATAAAACTTTGATTAAAAGATAAAATTTTGGGATGTGTATGTTTGTATAAGACGGTTTTTATGAATTGAGTATTACATGACGATGAATTTTACTAATGGGATATTGAAGTGCTATGCATGAGATTGAATAGAGATGAATAAAAAAAAATTATACCAATTTCCGGATGGGTTTAGTCTTAGGTATCCAGCGCGACGTACGTTTTCTAAAAATTTTGTTCGCGGATGTCGGAATCTTTGAAAATCTGTTCTTTGTAATTCGTTCCGATTTGTATGTCAGAAATTTGAATTTGTTTCGCTTTCGTTTTTCGTTCATTTTTTGGTTGGAGTCCGGTCTCGAGATCGGGTCCCAACATATTATGTATTAAACATTCAAAAACTATCTAATATTTTAATTTATATAAGAAATTAAGGTTTATATTTTTCTTCCAAATGTTATTCTTTGTGCTTTGTGGTATGGTAGATGTACTAACTTTTCATATTTACCTTAAACATTATACAATTGCCTTGGGGAATACTATTATGATTTTCATTTCAAATTTACTAATCTAACAGTCATAACAAACAAGCATTAATAGGTCATCAAGATAAAGAATCACTAATAATACACCAAAAAAATTAACATTATATAGATTTTCTCAGCATTTGATTAAGAAATAGCCTGACAAGTTTGTCACTATTAGACATTATCATTTACTAAGTCTAACTCAACAAGGAAAAATGTTTATGAGTATTTTTGTAAAGACTAAATTATAGAAATGATAAGCCTCCTATAGCATAGTCCTTTGAAAGATATTTTACTTTGGAATATAAAAATACTAAATACTTTTATTTATTTCTTTTGCAAATTTTAGGAACAAAAATAATCATGGATTTTAAAAATTAATTGTTCCATCACTAACAAGGTAAGAATAAGCCATATCTATCACCTCTCTAGTAACATAAAAGATCATTTTTATAAAGACCAATAACGTTACTGATTTTTCTTTTATTTCTCATGCCAAGAATTTTAAAATAATTTTCATTAAAAATATTGTCATATATTGCCAAACAATGACAAAAGCCACTTTATAGCATTAAAAAACTCATAGACTTAAGAACCTAACTTACAAAATTATAAACCATAATTTTCTCTATAAACTTTCAATTTCAAATATAAAAAAAGGTATAGTCTTATACAAATATAATAAACATGTCACAAACCTTAATGACAATTCCATTCCCTAAATCAATCCCATGCAAATAAATTCATAACAAAAATATTTAATACTTAAGAGGATTCATAATGACCTTTTTTTTTTGGATGAATGGTAAAAATGTATTCATCAGAAGCAAAAAATGATATACATCAGCATAGGGGCATACTCCAGTCAAAGACAGGTGGAGAGGGAAACATCCGAGCCCAATCCAAGAAAGGCCAAAAAACAATCATTACAAGCTTATAACCAAAAAAATATACATCCAAAAACCCAGCCAATAAAGGAAAACTCTCCTAAGTCTGCCATACAAGCATCAATGCAGAGCTCCCAAGCAAGACCACGGTTTCTGCCTCAAAGTTCAGCATCCCCAAGATTCCTAACACATCCATTCACTTACAACATGGTGCATGAAAGTTATCTCTTTTTGAGTATTTTGGATCTTTAACGAACCCTTGTTATGATATGTAAGATTTATTTAAACTTTTTGGCGAAATAAAAGGAAGTGGGTGACATAATAAAAAAAGTCAAATTTTTAAGAAAAAAATGAAAATAGGTTGGAGTCTTCGAATAGGTCAAGTAATCAAATGGGTAAAAAAGAATAAATGGAATTTGAATTTTTCTTGGCTGTACAGGAATTAATTACACCAATTAATAGAAATATTTATTTTTCATTTTTCACAAAATTGAGGTCTTTCATGAATATTTTAAAACACATAAAATTAATAAAAATACTCAAGTGATTAATGCATTTTACTTTTAAGTTAATTGAGCAAAAATAATAAAGTACAATATTCTACACGTCTTATGTAGGGATGACAATGAGTTGGGTTGGGCGTCTGAATTTTTTTTTTGTTGATGAAAAGGAAAGAAGAACGAATTACAAAATGGGTCGGGGAAAACAGGTTCCCGACTGGTCCTCGGCGAGGATAATATGACACCCTAGTGTGGGCTTCTCGAAATAAGTGACTCCGATAGTAAAATGGGTGGCGTGGTGCGCCAGCCAGTCGGCACAGCGGTTGCCCTCGCGATAAATGTGGCTATGGGTAACAGTCCAATTGCGGGAGAGCAGCTCGTGGATACTCTGGACGATGGGATTGAGCGCCCGAGCTCGCCCAGTAGCAGAATCTAGCAAGTGAAGAGCTGGTGTGGAGTCGGCTTCCAGAATAAGTCTGCGATATCCGAGAGCCCAGGCCATAGTGAGCCCAGTATAAAGGCCCCAGAGTTCCGCCGCTAACGGGGGACACCAGCCAAGATTGTGAGTGAACCTGCCAAGCCACATGCCCGCACTGTCCCGAAAAAGACCGCCAGCAGTGCCTACACTCTTTTCTCTCATGGACTTTAAACAACAAATGCCCATAAAAACCCTTGAGAATAGGGATGGTAAACAAAAACTAGCTCCATTCAAACTTAAAGAGTCACTTATGAGTTAATTTATTTTTTGATAAATGAAAAAAAACACAACTTTCTAAAAGGTTAACAAAATATGAACAACAATATACTTTTTGAGTTTAACCAAGAAAATTAATATGATAATAAAAACTTAATAAAGAAGCAAACACTAATTTACGTGAAAAACTTTCAAATGTAGAAGAAAAACTTCCAGGTTATATTGACAAACAAATTTACTAAATTAAATAAGGATAAGTTTAATACCTTACCCTATAATTATAAATTGTCTCATAAAGTTTCAAGATTGAAACCCAAATTTAACATGCCAATCAACTAACACTTGCTTAATCCTCCAAAACAATTATAAAAAAAGATAAGAATATTATACTACTTTTGTTCTCTCTATTTTTCTACCCCTTTTAGTGTTTTTGGCTACTACTCATGATCAAACTTACATCTTTTCATCTTTTATATCCCAAAATAGGTTTTCTACATTATAAATAGTCACATATACAGTCGTGTAAGTAATCATGCTTCTTCCGGTATCACTTAAGTGCATGTATACAATTATAGAAAGTTGTATAGTCATCTTATACGATCATGTATGTCATGAACATAGGTGTGTACACGATTGTGTATGTTTTTCCTCTTCATATCTTTCTTCACACAGATCTAGAAATTTATATAGTTGATTCACACGGTCGTGTAAGTTAAGGACATGAGCGTGTAGCACCTTACACGATTGTATATCTCCCAAAAGAGCTTTATCTAAGCATTATTCATCTTGTCTTTACTCTTCATTATTTCTACAAATCATAAAAGTGTCAATAATTACCGAAAGTTTCAAAATAGTACTGGACACACAATATTTAGAGGATTAACTTGAAACTTGATTCAAAATTAGGTTCGATTATTCAAAAAAAATTAAATAATGCCTGTGTTTTGATTTAAGTCTCTTAAATTTACAGACTAAAATGAAATTACTTTAATTAATTAAATTAAAATGATATAGTTTTAAAACTATTCAGATTCAACTGGACTTTGAACCATGTAGGATCTGAGGCGGACCTGGTCGTCATCCTAGCTACATGAGAAGGGTCAGTCATCACCTAAGTCGTGCAGTTCAAAAGGTATCCTTATTTATCCAAAGCGGAGAGACCGATGGTCTGGTGATTTGTGCTGGTCTGAGGTTTCCTGCTGAGTGTTCTTGTCTCATGCACGTTACCAACTTTAATACAAAGAAAGCCAAGTGGCGAGAAACAGACAGTGTACCTATTTATTTCAACTGAATTATAGGCCAAGAAACTGGGCCGACAAATTAATAGTTACTTAAGGTTGCTAAGTAGATCATACAATACATTGACTAGGTAACATATATAATGGAAGAGAAGGTTATATAACTTGGTGTTCCTCAACTTCGGATTGGATCTTCTGTTCTGCATGCAAGTTCCCGGTTCATGGATATGTAGTAGTTTTTGCAAGTTCAACCAGCTCTTGTCCAGCAAGTGAGCTTTATTCCCCAGGGCATTTATACAAGTGAGAATATAGAATTTCTGGTCAGTATCATTGAATGCTTCACGTTGAATAGGAAAACCTTCTCTAGCATTAAAAATTCTTTTTGTAACCATAATATTGAAGTTTTAGGAGTTACCATGAACTAATACTAGTTAGGCTAAATTGTGCCTCAGTATAGTTGCAAACAACCTTTTTAAATTGAAAATCTTAACTTGTCTTTTTTTTTTCTTGTACTAAATTAAAATCTTTTCAATGTAGTCAGGTCTTTTTAATGTAAGTTTTTAATCTCACTTTGCATATCTTCAACACTTTGATCAATAAGTGGATTTTATTTCATATCCATCTTCTATATACATTCTTAACTTGCAAATAGAGAATTTTGTGAACAGATAAAAATGGAAATCAGAAGTATATATGCTTTTTCTTTTTTATAATTTTCTTGTATAGCTTTTTTTATTTAATTTGTTTCCTTTTTTTGTTTTTCTGAATATTTTCTTTTAATATCTACTTGATTCAATGTGATGAATAATTTATTTATTTAGGCACAATTTCTCTTTTTTAGATTAGTGGGTACTAATCCAAGCCCAATCAAATTGCTATACTTTTACTACAAGCTATACAAATACAACAAAAGAATTTTAACCAATAACAACAAAAAAGTATATTAAAATGCCAAATTTTAGAAAGTTTAAAAATATGAGATTTTATCTTTAATTGATAGAGAAATTATTTCTGATATACAAAGAAGAATTTCCTATTCAAAATAGAAAAGAAATATCGTGTGTTGTGTAGTGTTTGGAAAATTGATAATAAGCAAATAAATTATAAATTATTGCGAAAGAAAACCAAAACTCTTCCTATTTATGTTGTTTGGGTTGGTATTTGTCTTTTTGTTATGGGCTTCTCTCGCTTATCCTATAAGGTCTCGCTCTATTTTTGCAAGGTGCTTAGATTGGATTCCATTACATAATTTCAAGGATTGGCATTTCGCTGAGCATGGCATAAATGGATCCGAACACATTTGGAAGGTTTAAATTTTGATTGAGTTTGGACTAAACTTAATTATTTTATTTCTTTGAGTTTAAAGTTGAAAAACAACTTGATTTTATTCAATAATTTCATTTATACTTGATATATTCAAACTTCATACCGGGTTGAATTGACTAGCCCGAGTTTAAACTTAACCTTAAATTTAAAATTTTAAAGAAAAGACTCAGAATTTAACTTGAAATTTTATCTTAATTTCTTAAATAATTAGATTAAGTAATTAGAGTTCCAATTATGTGTGAGGGTCTAAATTCAAAATTAAAGAGGACCAAATTTACCTTAGACTTTGCAACGTTTAAAAACATGAATATGCAAGTTAAGTGTAGATATTGACTACATATGTATAAATTGTCCCAAAATTTATTTAACTTGATATGTTAAATTCAAAAGTTAAAGAGTTCACAATTTTAAAGTAAGTTAAAAATTTTAAACGTTGAGTTTAAATTATATAAAAAAATTCAACCTCAGTTAATGCTTATTTTAACTTATTATTGTCATCCAATATTTATTTTAAATTAATTGATAATTTATATGACATGGTATTATTTATATATTATCACAACTTTAGATTTTATAGTTATTTATCTAATAAATTTTTATAAATTATGATTAATATCTTACATACATTATTGTAACTAATTATATTTTGATTTCAAAATAAATAAATATGTATGTTTTAATAAACAATTTATATTTTGTGTAATTATTATTTTTTAAAAATATGGATTTATAGATATAGAATGAAATTAATTTTAGCATTTTCATAAAAATAAAAAAATGAGGTCTATTTCATAGACACGCTGGAATGGCGGGCGCGTGCGGGACACGCGCTAAATTTTTATAAATTATGATTAATATCTTACATACATTATTGTAACTGATTATATTTTGATTTCAAAATAAATAAATATGTATATTTTAATAAACAATTTATATTTTGTATAATTATTATTTTTAAAAAATATGGATTTATAGATATAGAATGAAATTAATTTTAGCATTTTCATAAAAATAAAAAATGAGGTCCATTTCATAGACACGCGTGGAACAGTGGGCGCTTGCCCTGGATCGTTCACGCTGTGCACACATGGTGCGTTGGATGTGCGACACGTGTCGGCGTGTGCAGTGTCCTCGCCGCTTAAGGCCATGCGCATTGACGTGCGCGATGACGTCAGCCGTATGGACATCAGCTACAGTACACAAAAAAAACCTCCAAAAATTTCAGATTTCTCGTAAGATACCTCGGGGTGTTACGGGTCAGTTTACGGGTCCGGAAAATTTATAAAGTAACCTTTTTCTATTTTTTTGGATTTATTACGTTAGTAATAAACTAAAGTTTAACTTCAGAAAAAGGAATTAAGGTATTTTGAATCCGATTTCGATTAAATTTTCATGCTTCGGACTACGTATGAGGGAGATGCATGAGGATCTCGTGTCTCGGGTCTCATTTTCAGTGTTCAGGATTGCATGGTGACGCACGATAGTCACTCTACTGAGAATTTTCTTTTACGAAGGTCTCAAATGAAGTTTCGGAGAATGTCTTCAGCACGTGTGTGTGACAGTGAGACTGTGCATTCGGATTTTTGCATTTATTGAGGTTGCATTGTCACATACAGTATGCCCATAAAGAATATGAGGATAACATAAAGATATATCCCTTGTGTTTACGGACTTTTTGGATGCTGATGAGAATGTAGTTACCAAAGTGGCCTTTCAAGTCAGTATTTTGAATTGTTTTGCTTGCATGTTAGGGGATGTCTCTGATTTTATGTATGGTTATTCTGCCCAAAGGTGTTGGCCTTACATAAAATTTTGAGATGTGCATAAAGGCATTAGATGGAGGAAGACTGTTGCTCAAGTGATCTATTCACCCAAAGGTAGTAGTGTCATGAGAGTTGATGGTTTGTACTCTGATCGCTTTTATGTGTGGAAGTCTAATAGCATATATTATGTATTCAACCCAAAGGTGTTTCATAATATATATGATAGGATTTGCAGGAAAGATACTATTAATGGCTTTAGTTTCGCCGTTGTCCTATATTAGTGCTGATTTAAAGATTATTATCTTGAAGTCACCTTTTCAGTCAACTAAATCAGTATCACTATTGAAACCCTTGTTGTTTCAATATGAAGAATTGGATGGAGGATGTTTTGAAGGTTATAGAGATAGCTGTGGTTGAAATGGCCATATGGACGGGTAAGCCATCTCTAATTACATCCATGAGCTCGACAGCTCATAAAGCAGCCTATTAAGCCTAGGATCGGTCTAACAGATTACATCTGACGACCATTAAGAAATCCATACCTAATCATCTGCAAAATGGACTTTCAAACACAAACATAGCGAAGGAGTTTCTTGATAAAGTCTCCCAGAGGTACACAGTCTCATCTGGTGTTGAGATAAGTGCCTTATTGAAAGTATTATCCTCTATAAAGTATACAGAGGAAAAGGGAAGTAATGGAGTACTTATCAAGGGTGAAGATATTGAGACTTCAACGGTTTGATATCCCATTGGGTTGCTAAGGTGAAGAAACTCAAGTTGTTACTCCTATAGTCCTCGAAGCAGCTTAAAGGAAGACAAAGATGAAGCCCATTAAGTTCAAAGGTAGAAGTTCAAATCTTCTCCATATGCTGATGTTGGTCAAACCAATTCTGGTAAAGTCCCTCGGACATAAAGGAACCAGAAGTATGAAGTTTAAAGGGAAGACTAAGATCATCAAGTTATTCTTTGGTTTATCAATTATGAATCTAATTTACGATAGTCGCATTAAGTATAAGTGACTATTTAGTGGAACATCTGATCAAGGTGGTCCCACAATGTAGTAATTCATATCCAGGATAAAGCTAAATAAGGGGAATGAGGAACTGATGGTTCACAGTAATAAAGAGATGGAAGTAATACCTATAAGGGTGTATGTATTGAACTTTATAGTAAGGTTCATTAGGATTTACACGACAGATTTTATATGTGATCTTTTGATCAATTAAGGACATTGAAGGTTAACGTTTTGCATTTAATACTTCTATTGTACAGTTGCTGTTTAATGCAAAACATAAAGGTGCAACTTTCTTGTCATATGATTTGTATAGAATATGTCTTACCTTGAATTAGATATATACTTCTTCGTATCATAGTAAACAAGGTATGAAGGACCTGATGAATGAGAAGTCATACATGGTGTGACATAAAAGTTTAAGCCACATTTCCAGAGTTAGGATTGAGAGATTGATCAAGGTAACCATTTCTCAATTCTAGATTAAGATGATTTGGAACATGTATTGACGATCACAGGGGTAAGTTGACTAATAAGGACAATGGGGTCAACTCATAATTCTAACTTGTTGAGTTTGATACATAAAGATTTTGGTAGACCTCATATATAATTGCATTGTGCAATTTTTAAAGTATTCTGACATTTTTTGGCGATTATTCCCATCAAATTCATGCGTTTTTGCTTAAAGATTGAAGGTTGCAAACCAGTTGGGAAGATAGTCAGACTTGGCCATAGAGGAGAATATCATGGAAAACATGATGTTTCAGGACTTTAAAAGATCCATTTGCCAAATATATGGAGTCAGTTGGAATAGTGACTTAGTTCACTATGTCGAGTAATTCTAAGCAAAATGGTGTGTTGTTGAAAGGCATAACTGCACCCTAAAGGATTTAAAGAAGTCAATGCAGAGTAGAACTAATCTACCTATCTAGAAATTGAAAAACTCAGCCTTGCGTACAATCGTGTGAAGGGCTGCCCTACTGAGGTAGGATAATCCTTATAAAGAAATATTGCATGCTCGTTTCCTTCATTGCTATTTAGTAAAATATCTCAACCACTTTAGGACTACAGATTTTACTGTACATAAGGAGGGACCATAATAGTGGAATCACAAACAACTAAGTTTCTGGAATACCATGTCTATGATGATGGTGGGTCTTTTGACCTTTCGGATAATAACAGGGTGGATACTATAGTTGTCACGTATCCAATACTCATATAGTTAGATCTGGGGAATCTAGATCTTTGTACCATGCCTGTACAGGAACAAGAACCCATACCTGTACACAAAGGAATTTCTGGGGGTACAAGATCTAATAAGGTTAAGTAAATCCACTGGAGTGAGACAACCTGCTATCCCATCTGACAATATAGTTTGTCAGGTGTACTGGACTATGTTATTAGACATATTACAGATCCAGTTACTTTTACAGAAGCTGTTTTTGGACCCAATGCGGATGTGTGGTGAGATGCGATGAATGACAAGATGCAAGCCATGAAGCATAGTAAGGTCTAGGAGCTAGTTGATTTGCATTAGGAACTGCAAGCTCGTCAGTTATAAATAAAGTTAAGACCTAAAGGATTTCAGGATAAAGTTCAACGGTTTATGGGCTCACTCAATTGCCTAAGGACTCACTTAGGAAAAAAGGTTGACTTTGTGTTATCTTTTCTCTCATATCCTCGTCGGATAGTGATAAAAGCAATTGTAGCTTATGATGATACAAAGTTACATGAGAAAGCTGCCAAAACCACCTTCTTGAATAAAAACCTTTATGAAGTGGTCTATACGGTACAATCTGTAAGGTCCCAGGATCCAGACAGTACTGACATGGTTTGCAAGTTATGCAAATCAATATATATGGTTTATAATAAACCTCCTGAAGGTGATACCTTACAATTGATGAGGTTATGACCTCTTCCGGCTTCTTGGAAAATAAAGTCAGAAAGATGCCTGTACTATGAAGTTGAGAGGAGCAAAGTTATCTTACTATTACTGCATCGGGATGGTAAATTGCTCACATCAAGTCACTTGATCATGTTGTATAAGGATAAGTAAATTTTAGTCAAGAACCTTGACATAAAGGACCTTAGTATAGCATCTTCTGTCCTAGGTATTCGGATTCACCAGGACATATCTCAACGCTCATTAGATCTCTCAAAGAATGCATACATTGAGTATGTGTTACAAATGTTTAATACGGTTGACAGTAAACTTGTCGTAACACCTGTTTCTTACAGTGAGAGATAATCTTTGGTACAGTACCCAAAGAATAAAGTGAAGAGAGAGATTATCAGGAATGTTCAGTATTCTAGTATGGCTGATAGCTTGATGTATGCTAGGCTATGTACTAGATAGGACATTGCATTTACTGTTTGATTGTTTGGTCAATATCTGGTTAATCTAGTTATAGACTTTTGGAATACAGTCTGATGATTATTGAGATACTTGAAGGAATCAAGGATTATATGTTAACATATAGAAAAATCAACAGACCAAACCTCGTAGAGAATTTAGGTTTAAAGTTAGCTATGTGTTCGGATGATCGAAAGTTCTTAAGGTCACAGTTGAAGTTTGCAGATGGTACATAGTTATAAAAGTGTGTCAAGGAGACACGTGTAACTTCCTCGACTAGACATGCAGAGTGCATGCTAAGGGGCTGCTTCGCAGACGGTTTAGCTCAGAAATTTAATTTCTGAGTTATCTGTGGTCCATTCAGTGGCTAGACCCATTTGGTTTTACTGTGACATCCTTCTTACAGTGTTGTTTAATGACAACGAAGAATATCATAGGGTCATAGCAGTTAAAGATCAATTATTTGGTCATAAGGGTGTTGACACGGAAAAGTGACATAAGGTTTAGAGCATTTAAGAACTGAGGAATTATGATTCGATCCTTTAACTAAAGGACTTCACCCACTTGTGTTTGTAACATAAGTATATAGTATGGGTGTTTTGATGTCCTTAGACACTGCTAGTTAGGGGATCGTTATAATTGCTCCATGTACATTTGTACATTTTAAAGTATTATGATAATATGATGGTTACTGATAAAGATGATCATCGTTTATCCTCAGTATTAAGTGTCATCATACATTGTCATAGTACGTATAAAAGTCCTAAGATTTGTGTCAATCTGAAGCATTTGAAGGTCATTGGGCATATATACAGATTGACCTTGTGCCTATATCATTTAGACGCATACAGTTTAATATAGGTATCTATAAAGTTTGACATGACATAGGGGGATATAAGTTTTTGATCCCATAAAGGTTCTCTAATGCAGTTTAGCATTCAGTTGGAGAACATGAAGGTTTTCTCTAATGTTGTTTAGCATTCGGTGAGAGAAAACAAGATTTCTCTAATGCAGTTTAGCATGAAGTTGGAGAAATCGAGACCTACAAACGAAGATGATACAATTTAGATCATAAAGGTATCATCGTAGTTTGCCACACTCCATTTTTCCATTCATGTTAATGGGGTATTAGGTATTCGTAATTGTATTAGCTATGTGTCACACAGGACACATGCATCTACTGCTTTTCAGTACCAAAGCCTTGCGGGACAGAATGATGGACTTTCGTTATCTTTGGATTAAATGTTTTGTTTTCAAAACTTAGTCGACTATATAATAGCGTGGCTTAACCGAGTTTTAAAATTGTTTTTAAACTAGAGTCTACTTGTAACATCCCACCCCAGATGAAAAGGGGTAGAATGGTATCTTGGTAAAGGGTTAAGTGGGTTTAGAATTTTATTTTGAAATATTTATGCATATCCTTACATGGGAACAGTAAAATTTTGCACATGAAAAAAAAAACTGTACATGCATTCATGACATTTCTCGGTATATGTTTCTAAATGCGATTTTATTGAGAATAATGGGGTAATTGAGTTTTAAAAAAATTGGAGTGATTCCTTGTGTGGTTTACATTTTAAGTAAATTTTAGGAATTTTCTCAAATTTTCCGGGAAAAATTTTCAGACCGGAAAAATCGCCAAGTGACGAACCGACTGGTTTTCGGCACTGAAAATTTATGCCCAATGGCACTGTATTATTGAGTAAATAATTTTGGGATTGTAATTGGAGCTATTAGAATTGAATGGGTTAAAGATTTCATTTATTAGGGTTCTTTTAATTCAAATTCATTAAATGGATTTTTGTCTTTTTCTTCCATTCACATGACAAGTGTCTTGATGACACATCTTCAATTCATTAAATGCCTTGTCTTATTTCCATTCATTTACGACAATTCTAAATGGAAAGAATGAAAAGATGAGTGTTAATTGTCTTGCTCTGTGCATCCGAAACCTTCTAGTCTCTTCTTCTCCTTTGATTTTCTTTACTTATTTGAACCAAATGCTTATTCCTCTCTCCTACCTTATGTGCTTCCCTTTCATGCTTGTAAACTTAAACCTCCTACCTCTTTTACATGATGATGGTGTGTATGGTGCCGAGAAGAAGATGATGAAGAGAAATTAGGAAGTTGTGTATTAGTTGAAGAATTAAAGAGTTGGAAGCTTGTTAGGTGAGAATTGAATTACATGTTCTTTTCTTAGTAGTTAGATGCATTAATTGGGAGTTATTGTGCATGAATTATGACTTATTGTGCATTAATTTCATAAAGCCTATGGATTGATTGTTTGGGTGCAATTTCATGTGGTGTGAGGATGAATAATAAATGTAAGGGTAGTATGTGTTATTAGGATGGTTTGAAGTGGATTGTTGTGATTAAAGATGAGTAGAAATAAATGATAAGTGATTTTGTGAATGCTGCCATTTTGTGATTATGTATGTAAGTGAAAGTTGGAATGCAATTGTGGTTGATTTCTTGGATAAATTGCATGCTAATTGAAGTAGATTGGATTGATTCTCAAAGCTGGAAAATTTTACCTTGCACATGTGTCAATGTTTTTACCATAACTAGCTGTGTGGGTAAGCAATTAAGGTGAAGTTTGTCTTAAATTAAAATTGAGACATTTGACTACATTTTATGTGAAGGAAGTTCTGCCCAATTTCGATTAGAAGAGTGTTGAATCTTGCTTTTAAAGTGAATGATATGAGCTGTGTGAACAGTATCTGAGTTTGAGGACCTGAAACTTTGATGCATTTTTTGAGGTTGAATTAGGGTGAATTTGTGGAGTTGGTCTAATGAAAGTTGAAGAGGTTCCTGTGATCTTTTTATTGCCACTAAGTATGCAATTTTTCGATATGTATGTTGTGAGTTATGACTTGTTGAATGTTGGCTGTTTATGTGCATTCTGTTGGAACCTAGCCCTAAATGTAGGTTTTGTGAGTGTTGTGCTTGGAAGCTAAATTAGCAATTTTTGTGATTCGAATTGGCTCAAGTGATCTTCTGGAAAGTTGTAGAGGAAGAAAGTAGCTTTAAAATGAGATATAGCATGCTAATTTTGGATGTCAGAATTAGGAGTTATGAATTTTCAAAGACTGGACGTAAGTTAGGGAATTTGCTAGTTAACAGGACAGCCATCTTCATGGAAGAAATTGACCTAATTAGAAATAGAATTGACTCCTAAGCCCTTCATGAAAATTGAAGTATGTTGTCTGATCTTTCCAGTGATATAAGGTAGAGAATTTTTCGACATTTGGGCAAGGAGTTATGGCTTTTGGAAAATGGTAGCACTGTTCAGGTCAAATGTAGGGGTAGAATCATTAATTGAATTTTTTGACCTATTTAGCAATTGAATTTGGTTCCATGTTGTTCATGAAAGTTGTAGGAAATGTCTAATCTTTCTTTTGGCATAAAGCTTGTAATTTTTAGCAAAGGGAATGGGAAGTTATGGATTTTGCAAAAGGCTGCACTGTTTTGGGAGATATTGTGAAGGCAGTAACTTTGAGTGTATTTTTGACACCCTTAGGGGTGAAATTGGTTTTTGTGTCCTACATGAAACTTATAGAGTTTTTCATGCTCTTTCCAGTGAGCTATCATTTGTGAATTTTAGATGTGTGTGCAAAGAGATATACAAGTTTGAAATTCAGATAGAAAGAGGGAGGAAGAACATAGGATCTCGCGATCGTGAGATGATGTTTTCTGACTCGCAGGTGCGAGCCGTAGCAATCGTGAAATGGTCGTTATTCTGACGAGTCGCGATCGCGAGCCGTGTCACGATCGTGAGCGGCTTGTTTGGAGCAAGCACTCGCCTCGCGAGTGCGACCCCTCGCGAGTGCGAGGCAGGCGGTTTTTTCGCCGCTCGCAAGGGCGACGTCCCTCGCGACCGCGAGGCAGCACTTGGATTTTTATGTTTTTTTATATGTGTTTATGCTTTCTTTTGCCTATTCTTTTTTATCTGATATCCGATTGACTTGATTCTTGAGACATCGAATTCGTGAAATATTTAATTTCATTTTATGAGAAATTGGGAATTTTTAGAGGTGAGATTGACGTGGATTGGTTGGGTCAAAGTACGGGGGTTGGGTAATTATTTTCTTGGTCACTGTTTTATTAATTTTTGGACTTATAGAGGTCTGAATTTAGTGATTTCAGTGCCGTTAGATTTCTAATTTTTAGACGGAATTTTGTGATGGAAAATTTTGGATTAAGGCCGGGAATATCATGAACATGCATTGTACACATCGTAATTGCTACATGTGCATCATTAAACAGTTCTGATTGGACAATTGATAATGTTTGTATTCTTTGTCATTATAGAGGCACATTTGGAGCGTCGACCTACCGACGTTGCAGAGACTTCCCGGCATTAGCTCGAAAGTTATAG
>JAOSBP010000001.1:20087999-20101687 GCA_027563825.1 Erythroxylum mucronatum | reverse complement strand
AAGTCGATTTTACTTGTGTCTTTCATTCTCATGTTGGTTGCTATTTGGGTATTTGATTTACAATAAATTTACAATACTAACCACATTATTCGCAAACTTGCTCAAAAATTTCCAGTAAATAAAAGATCAGTTGCAAAATCTTCAATATACTAATCTAAATTGCATAACCAGGAGCTAGTCTAAGGTTAAGGATGCCGTAACAGTACGCACTTAGCCAAAAATTCCACATGGAGAAAGGAACCCGAATAGAGACTCTTATACTACACAGGAACGGCAGTGCCGAAGTAACAAGCGATCATGTTATCAGAAATCAACATGGAGAAGATTTTTAAGGTCAAAGAATAATTGAATCGCTTTAATTGAGTTCCAAGAACAGCGGATAATGCTTTTATTTTTTAATACAATAGAGAATTAGAAAGAAAAATAGCAAGAACTTGTAATCGCGCCTTAATAGAAACTGATAAGGCCTTTCTCTGCATATTTCAAACCAGAAATAAAGAAATGAAAGAGGTAAGAAAAGAGCGAACCTCAGATGAAACTCCATTCACAAAGTGAGTGATCTGAGCAGCGAAAATTTGAAAATTCCTCGTTTACGGATGGTGGTACCAAAGGCAGATCAGGTTAGAAATTCAACGTCAATCTGGTTTCCACATTTTGGAACTTATCTTCCAGTTTCTTTCTCGGGAAAATAAGAAACTTGACCATGAGCTCTATGGTTGGATTCAGAAATTTTTTTGAGTGGGGGCAAAATTTTATTTTTAATGGACACAAAATTTTAATAGAAGCAATTTTTTTATGGGGGCAAAATTTAAAATAATAATTTTTTTACATGAAATTTTTTGGGATAGTGGGGAATCCCCCATTTGCCCCCATTGTGGATTCGCCCCTGATGAGCTCTCTGTGATGAAGTTTCGAGAGAGAGAATAGGGAAAATAAGTAAATAGAACTGACTAGCTTTATTCACTTGTGTAATGTATACAGTAGTCAAATTTTACAATATATACAAATAACTTGACTGTCTAAGTACAAAGTAAAGTAAAACGACAACAGTAAAGAGAACAAGAGATAAACTTAACAGAACAGTAAATAAACTCATCTTAACAATAGGGTCTTCTATATTGACTCAGGCTGGGTTGGTATTTTTCTTTTCTATTATGGGCTCCTCTCTCTTATCCTATCAAGTCTTGCTCTATTTTTGTAATGTGCTTGATTTGATTCCCTTGAATAATTTCAAGGATTGTTTCCCATACTATGGTTTTCCATATTAGTTTAACAATAATATAATTAGAACTTAATCAGTTAATTAAATATTATTAACCATAATTAAGCTAAATAATAATGAAAACCTTAATTCCCTAAGTTGCAAAACTAAGCAAATACACTTGGTCAAAATCTCTAATTCCCCATACTTCACGCTGAGTCTCTCCGAACAGATTCAAGAGCAGTAGCAGCATGTTTGTGTGTCTCCAGTACCTCTGTCTCTCTTCTGGAGGTTCCACCTAGGATAAAACGTTGTGGTAGGTCCCTTCCTTTCTTTGGTTTGTAGTTTATATTTATTATATGTTGTGATCTCCTAATTATTTCCCATAATGCCAGATTCCTCATTTCCCCTATTCATTCTTCTTTGTCCTACATACCCCTGTGAACACAAATGTTGAGATATGCAATTTATTCGAAAATTATCAATTATTTATGCATGCTTCTAAAATAAGTCAAAACTAGATCAATTGATAATGTATAACAGATATAACAGATGCAGATCAATTGACAAATATTCATGCATGCTCTGTCTCATTTCCCTTAGGACAAACATTACATGAAGATGAAGCTTCTGGACTTTGCAGTGCAAGTTTCATATTAATGGTGATTTAATTTTTATAGATGTGTAGGAAATTTACTACATTTCAAGTATTCATACATGCTCTGCAGTGTGAAGTTTCTGTACTCTGAAGTATAGATGTTTCATGCTTCCTTGTTTAACAAATTGTCTAGTTAGAAATCAAAATGTAGATATTTATGTCAAAAATTTTTCTGAAGTGGCTCTTTATAACATCTGTCTAAGCAATAAAAACTCCAAAGACAATTGACATGCATATGTCCACTTGACACACATAGATTGATCTTTGTCAAATCCATATCAAGTGAGATGCATTATGCAAATACAGCTTTCCATTTGATTTAACCTAATCATTCTTCTAAAATAACCTAATTTTATATGATGTTGGTTTTATAAATGGCTTTTATAGATTTTATTTCTCTAGCTATTTAAACTACCAAGTGTTATGTTGCTTATGAATTTATTTCATGTAACTTAGTCAGATGTGTAGAAGTGAAATTCTTTACCATTATTAGAATTTTTATTAAATGGTTATTTTTCAAATGATGCCAATGGTAAAATTTTCAAGTTATTTTACCTAAAAAAAATGTCAAGTTATTGGTTAATTTCTTAGTGTGTGTTATAAAGTTTTTGAATTGTATCTTTTCCTAGTGATCTTAGTGATGCTAATATAGTTGTTCGTATCTCTAGATAGTTTTTCAGTGATGAAATATTGGATTTTATAAATTGAGGTTTAGATATTGTAGTTGGTTGTTGACTGTTCTTAAGTTTTACGTCTTTCTCTCCATGATTGATGAAAGAGCTCATTTTCTTATGATCAATTTGTGCTTGGGTTATTGTCTAATGGTTGGTATACAGGTTTTAATGGCTTAATATGGAAGTTTAAGGTTTTTTATGGTGGAAATTTCATTTTAGAACCTGAATTCAAATATATTGGTGGGGATTTTGCTGCATTTGAGAATGTTGACATTGATTATATTAGTAATAGACTTTGAGACGGGGACATAATTAGGGTACCAAAAAATTGATAAGACACATTATAAAGTACCCAATCTTAACTTCAAAGAGTCATTGAGATTTATTAAGTCAAACCAAAGTTATATTATGCCAACAAACCTTACGCAAATTTATGGGAGTGTTGATGTTTATGTAACTCATCATTTAGACACACCTTTGCATGCTTATGACATATTACATAGAACTAGAGGAGAGGACTATGAAAATATGGATGAACAATGTGTAGATGTAACACCCCACTACCATAGAGTATATATACCATAACATCCGGAGGACATTCTAGTACATAACCTATAATAATGGCATGTTAGAGCAGTCACGACACTAACTTAATCATGGCATCATCATTTAATGTGTAAATGTCACAATATTTAAAAACCCCAAATTTTTCATTTCATTTCTTAAACAATATGTACATTGTAGCTTTACAACAACATCCATGTATGTACATGATCAAAACTAATCAGAGTTTACATCTCAGTATACAAAACACGTTACATACATGAGGAATTATACAAAAATTTTATCTAGATCCTTTAGTCTCAGGTGACCGACCTTTGAGCCATTTCTTCTATCCAAAATCAGTGTTAGTTCTTTTCTAAATTGACTTAGAAGCTATATTGTCTCTCCCGAACTTGAAATGTCACGTTGTAATTTTGATGAGTTTTGTGAACTCAGTGAGCTACCTATCATCGATGACTCACTCATAACACATAATACATACAGTTCATGTAATCATGTAATTCACATCATTTCACTAATAATCAAATAGCATCACATATCACTTTGATCACTTATTTCACATTTCACGTTCAAAGCAGTCAAACAGTTCATTTTAATCATTTAAAATGTACATATCGAATATAAATGCAATGCATATGAGACTCACTTTTAATTATCACTTTGTTGTGATTGAGTGCCTTGTTGCTGGCCTATATCCTTTATAGATACCGGGCTTGCTTCAGATATTGTCCCATATCCCTTAGTAGATGCTGGGTACATTAACAACTGAGCCAGAGACTCTTATCACATTATGAACTTTAAGCTCTTTTTCGGTGGCTACCTAAGTCACAACAACCTTTATGTTGTCATGCATTCATGTAATGAAATGCATCACATTTACATATTTCAATCAGTCACTTGATTTCATTTTCACATTCACATACATATTTTTCATTGGACCTGGTCTGGCATTCAACAATAATGTTGAGTATCACTTTTTTGTCAAATTCACATACAAGGAGCACTTCCAATATCTCATTCATGCATCAAACACCTCGGACATTCAATGTCTGGTGTCAACACAATCTCATTCATATAATAATTCAATACATAATTTAAAACAAACAATTTATTAAATAAGACCATCTAGGTTACTCACAGTTTGCTCCAGATAGCTATTGCCTCGAAGTCCTGGTAATGTTTGGAAGTTGTCGCTCTAAATGCTCTTCTATATCATGCAACACACATTTACACACATCACAACTTTGCACAATTATATAAGTATTCATTTATGCACAAATGTGTATATGGATTATGTACAATGCATGTTTAATGACAATCCCAAGTATTTTTCCTTTATTCACATCTCATGATCTTTAATATTTCAAAACTCATAAATGTCTAATTTGAACTTAGGTTTACACCCCAATAATACAAACTTATTCTAAGTTCATCACTCAATACACTAGATTATTGAAATGTCATCAATCAATCATTATCAGTCCTTTCCTAATGAATTCAAATGACCATAAAATTTGGTGGAGAGGAAGGACAATGTGTTAGGAGTTTGTGGTTTAAATTTCAAGTCAATTAGAGGTCTAGAGAAGAAGTTATGGTTAAAAGAGTGAAGGGTGTTCAAAACTATCAAAAAGCATTGCACTCTCACTATCAGCACGATTGTGCACGGCCTGTTGAATCCTCTATGTACAAGATTGTGCACTATCTGACATCTCCCTTCTATTATGATTGTGCACTACCTGATGTCTCCCTTCTGTCACGATCGTGTAACTCCCCTAAGGTTTCCTCTCTGTTACGATCGTGCTTATGTACGATCGTGCAACTCCGCTGAGGTTTCCTCTCTGTCATGATTAGCATGATCGCGCGACTCCTCTGATGTTTCCTTTCTGTCACTATCGTGCACTACCTGATGAATATTCTCAAAACAGATTTTTGGGTTAATTTTACATGGCCATTTTGACAAGGAAAAGGAAGTAATTATGCACTAAATTCTTCTAAACAAACGTTTCCATATGTCTTAAGTTTATAATGACACCAATTTCATATAGTTTGGTTCAGTATTTTGCAAGTTATACCTAAAATACTATAGACTATTCCCCAAACCGCGACAGCACACTGAACTCAACTTCAAGACAAAATTTGAAAAGTTTTAAGATAGAATTCAAATGTGTTTCCTTTATGAAAAATATATAAATATGTATTGAGTTAAATCTAAACTTAAAATCATCCCATTTGGATATGTACAAATTAAGATATGTCTAAAATACGGGTGCATGTTCAGTGAAAACACTCCATCTAACATATTCCAGCACACTTCATCATCATATTCATCCTAGTTCATCTCTTTTGCTTAGTCTATCATTTCTAACTTATGTCCTCATTATTTCCTCTTCATTCCTACTTCCATTTCAGCTCAATTTCAATCACAAAAAATCATATTTTATGTTTGATCATAATACCAAAAAAAACTGAAGAAAGGTGTTAATCAAGTGTCGGTGATCAACTTTCGCAAAGGTCTCGGGGAGATTGGAACTCGTTTTGGCATTAGAAACTGCTTCGGATCATCGAATGGAACCGAAATCAGGTATTCCACATTTTTTCATTTTTAACCCTTTTATGAACGATCTGGGACACGTAATAAGGTCTATCCTGTGTGTTACAAAAATACCATAAGATGAAAATAAGGAAGGCATAACATACAAGAAAGTAAATAAAGCATGGTCCTTTACAACCATAGCCCATGATCAAACATGAGAAGGAGTGGGAGGGAGGAAGGGTTAGGGAAATAAGGAAGAGGGATTAAGACTAAGAAAGAGGTTGAAGGTCACTAGCCAACTTACGATTGAAGCATTAGACGAGGAGGGAGAAATGGGCTATAAAAGACATGAAAAAGAAATATGTGAGAGAGATGTGAGAGAGAGCGATAGCTGAGAGTCCTCTACTTCGTAGCTCACCAGTGTATTTGACCCCTCCTCCATGGCTGCTACTTCTTCTTCTTCTTCTTCTTCCGCTCCGTCTACATCTCGCCTACCCCTCTCCCAAATCCTTATGCCTTCTCCTAGAAAGTTCCCACCGTCTCCATCATCGCCCTCTGTTAACCCTAAATCCTAAATCCATGTCCCTAGCAAATCCCCCTCGTCTTCTTCCGCAAACCCAGATTCACATAACACTAACCCAAACCTCCCAATCCTTGCCCCTGTTTAGGTAGCAAAAGGTACGAAAACTCAGAGTCAGTCGACTCATACGCACATCGACCCAAAGGATCCCTTGATTTCCCAGCCTTGTAGACCTTCGGTGGCACCACCTTAAAGAACTTGGAAATCGATTGTAACCGACTCAGTTGAGGAACCTTCCACTGTCAAGGAGCTAGCTTTGTACCCCCTAGCGATTAAGGATAATCAAATCTTGGTTATCCCGCCACCTGAGTTAACACTGAAAGGAGCCACTAAATTCCAGCATTCTCTGATCGAATTTTTCATTGGCAAGTGCCTTACTTTCCCAATCGTGTATCAAGCACTCTCAAAAGCTTGGTTAACATATGGGTTGTCTGAGATTCTAGTGACTAGTTCAAACAAGTTATTATTTAAGTTTGATTCTGACTGTGGTATGAATACGGTGCTAGAGAAGGGCCCTTGGCATATCCAAGGGAAGCCATTGTTCTTACGCAAATAGAGTTTGAACGTAGGGGAACAAGAGGATATTAAATATGCACCAGTCTGGATACAGCTTCATAATATTCCCTACGAATATTGGACTACCGAGGGATTGAGTAGGATCGCCAGTGCAGTTGGAAAACCTCTGCTCATGGACTCCCATACAGCCCGAATGTCAAGGATCTTCTATGCTCAAATGTGTGTTGAATTAGAATTGGAGAGGAGCTGGCCTTCGATCCTTTCAATTTGCGACCTATAATGAAGAGGGGCAAGTGACCTTTAGGGAGATTGACATCGAATATGAATGGAAACCAGATAAAGTTCCACAAAAGAGAGCTTGGAAACCTACTGATCGTATGTTCAAGATTGGGACTTAACAGGAATTGGACAAAGAGAATTACTCCATTTCTATATGTAACCCTTAAAAGAAGGAGGGAGATCAGGAGAAAACCTCAGCCACAGAACAAGTGGTTACTCAGGAGACCTACTTAGCTGCCAATATAACTGAGCAGAATATAGACAAAGCCTTGCAACTAACTCCAGATGATTTTAATGGAAACCGGAAAGGTACCGATTATCCTGGTGTAAGTCAAGCAGGTATTTCCAACGCCTCTCCTATATTTGATGTGATTCCCATTAATAATTCAACTGGTCCTCAGAATCAAGGTTGTTTAGAAGGGGCAGAGGGGGTTTCTACAATTCGAAAAAGTAGAAAACCTAGGTAAAAACAATGGTTGTTGTTCTTGTCTAGTGTTTAGTATTATGGACTTAGGTTTTTGGAATATACGAGGTCTCAAAAAAAAAGTTAGCTGTCAGGTCTTATCTTAGAATGTTGTCAGTTTCTTTTGCGTGTTTGATAGAGTCTAGGATCAAATCTCAATTTCTTTTGAACAATATTTGCTCTTCTTTATTTCCTAAATGGAATTTCTGTAGTAATCTAGATCAAGCTCTGTGTGCCAGATTAGTGGTATCTTAGAACCCTGATACTTTCTTGTGTGCCCCTCTTATTACTACTGATCAGACGATTCTTTTAGAGGTGACCCTTATAAATTATGCTACTGGTTTCTTTGTTTCCTACATTTATGGGGCGAATAATGCAAATCATAGGAAAACCCTTTGGTCTTCCCTTTCCAATACCAAACCCTTTGTTGGCAATTGACCATGGCTTATAGTTGTGGACTTTAATGTCATTTTGTATGCACATGAAGCTGAACCCCTTAGCTTAGTGACTCTTAATGGGATGAGAGACTTTAGGGAGTGTGTTGAGGAGTGTGATGTGTTTGACCTAAACTCTAGTGGCCCAAATTGTACATGGTCTAATAAGCAATATGGCGAATCCCACATAGTAAGGAAATTAGATAGAGCGTTTATCAACTCAGAGTGGATTTCTCAGTTTCCTAGAACCTTTAGTGAAATCCTCAATCCTAATATTTCAGATCATTCTTCTGTGGTGATAAGATCCTTACCAGTCCATAAGAAGAGGCCCTCTCCTTTTAGGTTTTCAAATTTCCTGGTCTCTCAGCCCAATTTCCTCTAGATAGTGGAAGAGGCTTGGAACTCATAGATCCGAGGGACACCCATATTTTGTGTCTTGTCTAAGCTCAAACTAGTTAAAAAGGCTCTCAAATCTCTCAAATCAAATCAGATTGGTGATATCAATGTCCGAGTTGTGACTTATCAAGATACCCTCAATACCATCCAAGATCACATGAGAGTCATACCTAATAGGCCTCATCTAGTTGTTGAGGAATATGAGGCTTTGACCAATTTGTTTCAGGCTTTAAATGACCAAGAATCTTTTTACAAACAAGCTTGTCGTGTCAAGTGGCTTAGAGAGGGGGATAGGAACACCAAATTCTTCCATAACTGTGTCTTGTCTAATAGGAACAGAAACAATATCCACTTCTTGTTGGGAAGCAATGGCCATAGGATTATTGACCTAGAAGAAATTCAGAAACATTTTCTGAATTTCTTTCAAGAGTCTATTAGTACAAAGAAAGACCTAGCTTCTTTAAGTGAGTATATGACCGCTCTTTTTCCTTACCTGATTCCTGAGCACCTTAGAGTTAACCTGGTAGCAGAAGTTACTTCGCAGGAGATTAGGGAAGTCTTCTTTTCTTTCAATCCGAATAAGGCCCTGGGCCTGGATGGCTTTAATGGCCTTTTCTTTGAATACACATGGAATATTATTGGGAATGATATCACTAGGGCAATCCACGACTTTTTCAAACATGGGAGGCTTCTCAAAGAGCTTAATTCAACTTTTATATCCCTTATCCCAAAGACCAATCAGCCATCTACTGTGTTGGATTATAGACCCATATTATGTTGTAACATGATTTATAAGGTGATCAAAAAAATCATATCCAACAGACTTAGAGCGATCCTTCCCCTCCTCATCGCCGTATAAAGGATAACATCCTTCTAGCTTAAGAAATCTTTAAGAACTACCATCTGTCAAATAAGCATAGGAGATGTGTTTTCAAAGTTGATTTGGCCCAAGATTATGATTCCATTCAATGATACTTCCTCTTCAAAGTGTTGCTAATTGTAGGGTTCCCTACTATGTTTATTAAGTGGATTGAAGAGTGTGTAACCTCGCCCTCCTATTCTATCTTGATCAATGGGTCTCCCACTAAATTTTTCTGTGGGAAATTAGGGTTAAGACAAGGTGACCCACTCTCTCCATACTTATTTATCATCTGTATGGAAGTGCTTTCTAGGACTCTAAATGATACAATAGCAGTCACTCCTAATTTTCAATTTCATTGGAGATGCAAAACCCTTAAACTGTCCCATCTTTTGTTTGTTGATGATCTGTTAATGTTCTGTCATGCTGACCTTATCTCTGTGAATACCTTGCTTACCTGCTTGCGTACTTTCGCCTCTTTCTCTGGGTTGGATATGAATCATAGCAAAAGTCAATTCTTTTTATCTCCTAATGTGGATCATTTTACCCTTCAATTGGAAACCATTTCGAGGCTTAAAAGGGGTAATCTTCCTATTGGATATCTAGGTGTGCCTCTTTTAACAGGTAGATTGACTAGGAAAGATTGTATCCCGCTGTTGGTTAAAATTGATGCCAGAGTGAATAAGTGGACCCACAAAGCCTTATCCTACACTGGTAGAATTCAATTGGTAATTTCTGTCTTGTCCATTTTTCAGGTCTACTGGGCTAGCCACTTCCTGCTTCCTCTCTCTGTCATTAAAGAAATTGAGTCTAAACTTAGGAACTTCTTATGGTCTGGTAAGGTTGAGTCTAACTCTCATTCAAAAGTTAAGTGGAATGATCTTTGTTGACCTAAATCAGAGGGTGGTCTGGGGCTTAAACATTTGTCTACTTGGAACAACGTCTTACTAGGAAAAAGGATCTATTTTTTGTTCAATGATAAGGAAGCTTTGTGGGTTAAGTGTGTTCACTCAATTATTCTTAGAAGGTTAACTTTCTGGAGTGCTCAACCGACTAATATTAGTTCTTAGAGTTAGAGGAAACTTCTTTAAGTTAGAAATATTATTGGGAATAATTTCAGATTTAGAATAGGAAATGAATTTTCTACTTTCTTATGGCAGGATCCTTGGCACCCAAGCTGTATCCTCAAGGATTTCTCAACGCCTAGAGCTATCAATGGGTCAGAACTTCCAATGACTGCAAAAGTAGCTGACATTATCAGAGACAATATATGTTGTTGGCAAGGCGCTACAATTGAGACCATTTGTACACTCGAGCCTTTACCATACCAATCGGATGGGTCCAAATCGGATCAACTAGAATCGATTGCAAGCCCTACAAGAATTTACATTAATACTTCAACATATGCCTTGATGAGACCATCTCTTCCGAAAGTACCTTGGCACAATTTAGTGTGGCACAAAGGGTCTAGCCTAAGGTATGCCTTTATCTTGTAGCTAGATGTCCTTAATAAGCTCCAGACAAGGGATTAGCTCCTGTATACTTATATCCCTAATCATTGCTCTCTTTGCCACTTGGATAATGAGTCTTCCAACCACCTCTTCTTTGAATGTTCCTTCTCCTAATCAGTGTGGTTACACTGCCTCAGCCACTTTCAGCTTAACATTCCCACCTACTCAACTTTCAATCTATTTTCGTTTGGTTTAACCAACCTCAAGGCCAAAAAAACATTGACCTCAACATTTTCCTCATCCTACTTGTTGTTATTGTGTACAACTTATGTCCAAGATAAACCTTAGAACCCTCAACAATGTAGCTATGGAAGTGAGGAACATTATTACTAAAGTGATCTTCCAAGTACTGGGACAGCTCAGCTTAAACACTGAGAGAAGGTAAATTGAGGTGATAGCTTGTTTTTCTTTTTTCTGGTTTCTTCTGTTATTTATTATGCAGGTATGCCAAACGGTTTTGGAAAGTAAATTGTGTATCACTCATCAACTCTTATTTGATGGGAGCATCAATGCAAGATGTGATTGGTATCTAAAGCTGCAAGGTCCATCCCTTTGGCACTTTCCCCATAGGAAAGCTACTACTAACTGACTAAGCAGGAGCGCTAGAAATTGTTGACTTATTGTTGGTGTTTGAGTCTTTTATTTAGAAATAGTTGTGTTATTGGTAATATAGTCTTTAATTTGGTCTTTGTGGATGCTGGACATGTTTTAGTCTTGTTATTGTGTTAGTATGGTGAGGGGCACAGTATTACGGCTCCTCAAGTTACTATAAGCATCCTCAGGGTTAGAGAATGTCACCTTTGGCAATTTCTCGATGTACATAATATTTATTTATTTATAAATTTACTGAATTACCAAAAAAAGAAATTGAGACTAAAGGATAATTTGATGATAGAAGTGCACCAATACCAAAAAGAGAAGCGCAAAAAGAGCCATATACTATTGAGAAAGAGGCATGAGATGGTTAAAAGGAAATCATTAATGTGCTAAAAAGGAAAGAAAATTATATAAAAGAGAGACGGAAAAGGATCCTACACAAAAAAGCAGTCTTAAAAAGAAAAAATCTACAATAGGGTCAACTTAGGAAAGGTAATTACTATAAGACGTTAATTAAATATTTTCTCTTTTCTTATTACCCATTCATGATCTAAAAAAATTACCATGCAGTCTACAATTTATAATAAAGTCTTGTATATGCTTTTCTTTTCAAAAGCACGTATTACTTACACATTTTAAAAAATTATTAAAACATACTATTATTTGTCGAATAATTTATATAACATCAATACTTTGATATCATACTTCAACTTTTCTAATATCACTAGCTATTTATGTTTTGTCAAAAAAAAGTTTAGTATTACTAATAAAATATTTTTATTAATTAATAAACCACATTAACTTTTAAGATTAAATTTAATTCACAAAAGATTAAGCATAACAAAAATATGAAATTTCCCATAAAAATATAAATGAACTTCACTATAATGCAAATTGGAATAATAGGTTAAAAATAAATTTTATATAATATAAAAATATTCAACCAATGTAGAATATTTTAAAATATCTCCTTTTAGGGTACAAATTTTTATAAAATATTTTTTACTTTTAATGAATTAGGCAAATGAGTTTTCACAAATAAATTTAATCTTTACAAAATAAATAAAATAAAATTCAATTTATATGCAAACTAGTCTCTTAATATAAGCCTCTTTGGATCTAACTTTATGTATTTTGTGTGCGTATCTCGCTTAAATTTCCTCACTTCTTCTTGTTTACTTTACTTGAAATAATATGTAGTAAGGTAGAAAATATTATCTCAGCATCTCTATATACAAAAATATTACACTCATCTCTGTAACAATTTTCAATGGAATAGCATACTATAAAAATATCTATAATGTATTACAATTAAGTTTATCAAACAAAGATGATGAGTATCACTCTTCTATTTGTCTTTGTACTTTGAGCTTTTCAATGAATCCCTTGATATAACTTTTTTTAAAAGAAATGGTAATGACCACTACAAGAAAAAGGCAAAATACAGACGGAAACTACCGACCGAATAGGCTCATATTCGGTCGGAAATATATTTTGCCGACAGTGTAGGGCGACGGAGATGTTGGTCGGCGATATCGCAGTCACTAATTTTACCGACTGTTTGAAGGTTTGGTGGGTAAACATTTGCCGACCGAACGGTCGGTAAATGATGGAATTATATACCGATCGAACCGTCGATATAACTTCCGACCAAACCGTCGGCGAGTATGAAGTTAATTTCCAACGGACCGTCGGCAAGTATGAAATTAAATTCCGATGGAACCGTCAGTAATATGATAAATATTTGATGAATATTGCTAATCTTGCCAAAATTACCAAGTGGATCCTGTTTAATCGCTGAAATGACCTACAAATCACAGTGCATAACATTTGAATAACTAATTAAAATTTATCATAACATATGTTGAAGAGTTCTGAACCAACGGAAAATGTTAGGCAAAAAAGTCAAATGACCATATTCTTAACTGTGAAGTGTAATTGAAAACCATATTCTAAACTACGACAATGCTATTGTCTTGGTGAGCGTTGCTGTTGTGAGTCTGCATTCCTCGTTTGTCTCAGTTGTTCTACCTCATTTGTGAGCTTTTGTATGACCTCCATCATAGTATTCATTGAGGCCTCAAGCTGAATGATACGTCGGTTTGTCGGCTCTGAAGTAGATGCTGCTGTTGTCGACATGGTGGAAGAGTCCGAATAAAATGCATTGGCATATGATCCTAGGCCAAAGATCCTTCCTCGACTGTCCCTGCCACCCACAGCATCATAATATACCTGGGCCTCATCAACAGGTTGTTCATGCTGCGACTGTTGCCCAATTGTCTGTTGTATGTGGTCCTATTAGGGCGCAAAGCATATATTATAATTAGAAAGTGGAAATTAAAAGTCAGACTGAATATTAACCTATGAAATTAACATACATTAAGCTCTCGACATCGGTTGTTTACGAATGTCACACCGTCATG
>JAOSBP010000001.1:20058627-20069900 GCA_027563825.1 Erythroxylum mucronatum | reverse complement strand
AAAGTGCTTCAACCATCATCCAATCCTTATCTACAAATTCCTACACCGGCAGCCCACTGCTACAGCTCCTTTAAGCAATCTCCACTATTTAGCTGATGGGACAAATTAAATTGGAGTCCTGCTTAAATCCTCATGCCGTCCTTCTATTGATGATTTGCGCCGACAGTGTGCTCCAGCTGTTGGAGCACGAAGCCGCAGCCACCAGCTGCTACGTGATTTTCGTTGCCTACGTGAATGTCTCCCCTCCTCCGCGCCGACAACTTGCACTCATTTATATATCCTATAGCTCCTCTTATGCGTTTTTAATTTACTCCCACTGTGCCTTGAAAACGCTGTCAACGTGTCTCCCTTCATTTTTTTGTGCGTGTCCCTCCGCACGTGTATGTTGCGTGACCTGCTCCTTTTTCATTTCACTTGCTCATTTAATTTGCTCTCTGCAACGCTTCTAATTCCTTTTTGTAGCTAATTCCACGGACAATTTAATTGTCTGTTAGCGTGTTCCTCTTGGCTGTCTCCTATTGCGTGTTTTCCATGCGTAACAAAACGCATCCTCCAGCTGCTTGTTTTCACTTCTTGTCCTGATTTTCTTTGGCTTGCTTCATTTTTCTTGTTTTTTAATATTTCTTCTTTTTCTATAAAGACAAATAAAAATAAATATTCAAAAAATGACCCATATGTGGTGCTTTTAACTCACTTTAATTTCTTTGCTCCCAAATTATACCTACAATCAAATATCAATTAAAGTGAGTATCTTAATCATTTTTGTACCAATAATTGCTAAGTGAAAATAATTAAAATTATCAACAATTAAGCACATATCAGGAAGTTTTGTAAATTGAAGGATGTGTGTTTTATCCTATGTTATATGTTTGGGAAATTTTCTTCATCAATGGATGTATGCTTGTTTGTTCATCAACGAATGTGAAGAGAGTATAATGTGCTATTGATGGCCAAGTGTCCTGTTTGTTTTGATGCTCTAGGCTCCAATGTATTATGAAATGCCTACCCTTTTCACATGCTTGATAGCCTTTTTATTTTCTTTATCCCATACAACATATATGCTTCCTTTCATATACTCCTGCGCATAGATTTTTAATCCAACATTTAAATTTTAATAAAAAAATTTGAAATTAATTTGCACATGATACAAACATTATTCATAATTAAATTTTGAATTAGAACTATTTCATTACAAGGGTAATTTTTGGAAGAAAAAAAAATTACAAGTCATTCCATTACATTTATTTTTAGTATCACTTCTAAACAATGGTCAAAGGAATCCCTCTCTTATTTTATTTAAACTTTCAAATAATGGAGTAACTCATTTCAT
The DNA here is from genome assembly GCA_027563825.1 of Erythroxylum mucronatum. Taxonomy (NCBI): domain Eukaryota; kingdom Viridiplantae; phylum Streptophyta; class Magnoliopsida; order Malpighiales; family Erythroxylaceae; genus Erythroxylum; species Erythroxylum mucronatum. The sequence continues at coordinate 20,068,570 of JAOSBP010000001.1, read as the reverse complement.
TATATTTATTCGACTCCGTTATATTCCGTTTCATTAATTGTCATTCCATTTCATCTCGTAGTAAACTCTCAAACATGCTCATTTTCGAGGTTCAAACTTTAACGTTGTTGTACTTTTTGAAGTCTTTCTCTTTCCTAGAACTCTAAATCAGTTATTCTTGGAACGCCATTATTCCTCGTCAATTTAAAACCTGTTTTTAGCTAGTTGTAAGTTGTCCCCAAATTTAAACTTCTGGCCTAATATAGTAGGATGAGCTACAGTAAGGACTTCATACTGTTTAAAATTGGCTCAAGTTGTTTCATTTATGCTCTGCTGGCCAAAGAGATTGCTGCAAACTCAGCTCTTTAAATATAACTTGTAACTTTATTTGTTTTACCTTGTTAAGTTTTCTTTTTTTGGGAAAATAAAACATACATCTCCCCTATAGTTTAAGGAATTTTGAAAAAATTCTGAATCTTTAAAATTCTTTAAAAGACTCCTTCTAATTTTTAATTTTTTAAGAAACTTCTTCTTATAGACTTCAGTTAAAAAAAAGGACTGAAAATATGTAATAAGAACATTAAATATGAAATAATCAAATATCACGAACATAATAATTCAACTCAGCTTTTAAACCGACCCAGCAAATTAAATTCAACTTAAATTAATAATTAAATATAATTATAATAAATTATTTATTTGTATCAAATTTAATTGCTTTGGGTTAAGTTTAAGAGTTATGTTGAATCTTCATATAAATAACATTTGATTAGTCCATATCTGATATTCATACTATATATATTTCATTGTTATGTTTTATCCAAAGTTTAAAAGAATGAGTTTTTCTAAACAACCGAAAATTAAAAGGAATATTTTAAAAAGATTTTAACTAAGATTTTTTAAATTACATAAGAGGTTTATTTTTATCCTTTTTTTAATATTTCAAGGTTGTAAATGTTGACTAATTTCTATTGTTTTGGCTTCTCTATTGGGGTTTCTCATGTGTATTTGAATTTATTAAGTTGTCTTTTAAGATTATGTATCTTTCCTTAAAAAGTGTATAAATTTATTAATTTGGGCAGCAAATTCATCATTCATTTTTAAAAGATATGGATTGTTAAATTACTTGACTTAATGCAAAAGATGTACTTGCTAAGGTTGCCACATGATTTAATTTTTAACTTTTCTGATGGCATTATTATGATTCAGGTGTAATTAAACTAAACAATAATTGCAGAAACAAGATATAACCTTTATAACTAAGATAAATCACATTAAAAAAATATGATTCTTATTTATTTGATATTGAAGCCGGGATTAATCACCGTGTGTATGTGCAAGTGCTTGAGTTTTCACAATTGATTGTAATACGTAGTATAGGTCTTATTACGTATCTCAGATCTACATGAAATGATTAAAAACAAAGGTAATGTAGAATACTTAATTTCGGTTCTATCTCTGATTCCGATACCAATTTCGAGCTTCAAACGATCACGAATCTCCCGAAAATTTTTCGAAAAGTGCTCATCAAGACACGGGTTAGGTTTTTCTACAGTTTTCTCAGTACGTAAGTTTTCCTAATGGGTCAAGGATTCTTTATGCTTATTATTGATATTAGTAACTGCAGGAGATCTTAACCTTTATGTAGCTTCCCTATCACAAGATCGATATGGGTCCGATCTACACTAATTGGACCCATTTTCTATACAAACTTCGACTCATTAATCTATATTATTTATTGGACTACTTTATTATCTTTATCTGGATGAAATTACGTAATTTAACCAATAATTTATTGGAAAACTAAAAAATGTAATTAATATTATCCAACACTACGGAAAAAAGACAAAATAAAATGTCTAACATTGATCTCATAAGTATATTGTTTTTCGTGCCCTACTATGATATTCCCCCACGAAATTGATTGTATTGTCTTATTAGTAGACAAAGTAACAACTCTCTTGGCAAGACTCAAGAGATGACCCGGTCCTTCAAAGCTTCTTCTACTTCTTACTTTAACGTATGCTTCTTCATCTTCAAGTCGTTAAATCAGCTCATTGTATGTAAATTTCGTTAAAATTGGTTACTAAACAATATTGCCAAATGTAGTTCACAAAGTCATCTTGAAATTCCGATACTAGTTAAAAAATGATAAATTTAGGCCTAATTTTATCCCAAAAGGTACATTTTGAAACGAGAGGTTTGTTGTATATTTATAAATCATTTTAATATTTTTTACTTACTTAACGTAAGATTTTTGACACACCTTTCTTAGTCCATAGTAGAGTTGCAATTGTGATGGGCATATTAGATAAATGGTTATAACGAGATGGACACCGCTCCAAACTATGGAGACAAATTTAAGTTTTCATATTATGATAAATTTCGGTTTAACCCTACCTCAAAAAGCACCTGATGTAATAAAAGGTTTGTTATATATTTATAAACTATTTTAACATTCTTTACTAGATCAATTTGAGATTTGACAAAAACTGCCGAGGGTTTGGTTTATTAACAGAGAGGAAAAGTTTTTTTTTATTCAGGTCCTATTGTATATGTTTTACATTTTCTAACCTGCAAAAAATTTAACAATTAAGTTTAAAGAATTACAATTATAAACAATATATTTTCTTCTTGTTCTAAGTACGAGAACTTAACCAATAACTACTTCAAAAATAAAAATAAAAAATGAAATTCAATTTCAAATTTAAAATTTAAAATAAAATTTCTCCATTAGAAAGAACATACTTTACTCATTTTAATCTAATATTTTAATTATTAATAAATATTCATTAAATTAATTAGTATTACTTAGAGGCGGGTTGGACCACATGCCTTTTTTTAAATTAAAAACGAATCACTTAATTAATTAAAACCATTAATCCTTGTTTAGATTATTAAAATATACTCCTCTGACAAAGTCAATTACCATTAATTTTAGATCTTATAAGTGCCGTCTCCAAGATGTCTCCAAGATGTCAGGGCAAAATGATATCTTACGACTTCTTATCGCAAAAATCATTTCTTCGTCAGGGACTCAGGGTGATGATGATAGACAACCATAACCGATGGATACCATGATCTAGATCCCCTAATTACTGTTTATGCGTTTTAAAAATGTTAAAATCTTCCGAGGTAATGTCTGATCAGATATCATTAGTCAAATAAAGTCGTCAAGTCATTAAATAAGCATAAATCTACAGGAGGAGCAAACTCAAATGGCTGAGTCCGTACTTGGCTGTTAAAGTTGTTTCTACTACCTTAAGCGCTTCGGCTTCCTCGGAAATTCTACAGCATTCTACAATTGAATATTGCTTCTTACCGATTAAATTATTAGGAATATGTAAACAATGGTTTCTTGTGAGAATAAGAAACTAATTCAACAGCTCGTGGTTGTCTATTAAATTTAAAGGTGACAGCTATTGTGGGCTTAGGCATAATTTAACATCATTGCAAGCATACGACCCGGCAAGCTCTTGTTTCAATCAAGGTTTTCTTAATCATGATCCATCACATTTGGCATATTTTATTCATGTTGGTAAGCTTAGATCCTTATGTCTTAACTCCCATTCAGGTTTTTAGACTATCTTCTTTTCCTTTTTCCGCATCTAACTATCAGCAACCAGAAAACATTAGAATCACGAAAAAGAAAGGCCTGGTCTGTTTACTGGTTTTCTGAAAACAAGAATCGAGTGTTTGCGTCGTTAGCTGCAACTTGCATACAAGGTCTAATTAGCTGATGTGAGCATAGCGAAGATCACCGCAGAGATAGCATTCGTGATAGAGGTGAGCTTGTCATTTTAATTAGACCTATATCTAAAACTAGGACCAAGGGATTTAAAGAGGCTCCCTATACACATATAGGCCAATTTATGGAGAGAATAGAGTGCACCAAACCTATTAGAAAAGAGTTATCTGAATCACAACCCAAATTGACTCATTTATCTCAAATTCTTGGAATGAACTCACTTGGGACTTGACGACAATTATATTAAGCTGCGCATCATCACTTAAACCCAAGAGAAGAGGCGCGCCTAAGATCAGGCTTAGGAGCGCATTGGACCAGGCCTAGACGTGTTTTTATTATTCTATTTTGGACTTGTTTTAAGTTATATTTATTTTGGGCTTCATGTATTATTTAGCCCAAGTCTTTTATTATTTAACCTAGGTATAAATACCCTCTTTAGGATTAGGGAAAGACAACTTCGATCATATTATTTCTTGAGTGCCGCCGGCCATATTAAGAGAAGAAATAAGAATTAAACATCACTTATCAACTGAATTAGATTGTGACGTGATTTTGATTCTAAACAATTTTTTTTTGTTTTGTTCTTTACTCGTTATCTAGGTTGCTCAAGACAAGTTCTTCGTGAGGTCTAATAGATAAATTTGAAACCCTACGTATCAGATTTACTTTTGGTTAATTTGAATCTACCCTCTTCTTATTTCCTTGAATCTGAACTTTTCAATCCTTCAATTCCGTAATTTTCTATTAAAGCCAACGCTTCCTTTATCACATTAAGGAGTTTCGAACAATCCCTCTTCGTTCCTTCTATGCGTGCGCATTATTAGATGTATCTAAAATCTTTGATACTCTTTTCCAAGAATTCATCTAGTTTATGTCCATCTCAAACCCTGAGTATTTTCAATGGCCTTAAAGTTGATTTCTTGGATGGGATTAATTATCTCAATAGTCTGTTTACTTTGCCATGATTTAAAGAGAATGGGTATCAAGTCTTTCATGTTTTATGATCAACTTTTGGAATAATACCAAAATAATGCGTGAGAATCAAGGAAGTTTCAAAACCTAAAATGATATTTAAATTTTTCATGATAAAATCACATATATGTCTTTATATTACAGAATTTATATGGCAATTTCATAATATGGACTTCTGTTCCAATATTTGCAATAATGAATTAAACCTGATATGTTCAATTGTACCTCCTAAGCTGTGTCCCTTTCTTTCAGTTAAAATATGAACTAATGATGATATATTTGCTACCTTTGGCTCAGATAAGTTATGGAACAGACGGTGATTTCCTTTATATTATTTTGCAGCAATCAAATGTTATTCAACAATAAAAATTTATATTCCCATTTATCAAAAAGCAAAGAATGGACAAGGTACCGTTTCATGTATATAAAACATTAATAAATCCTCATAGAATCCTTTTCCAGTAGCATCGAATAAGTTTCTCTATGCAAATTCCTTACGAGAAAGAGCCCGTTGCTCTCTTCACGCAACCTTCCTATTTACATGACATGAAATGATGCTGAAAGTTTTAGTAGATTAATTAGTAGGGTTTCAGCTATTCAAAACAAGAACTGCTGCAAATGAATATGCATAATGATTAAATTCTTCTATAGGATTACATGAGACTACGTATGGATCCTACATGAACTAATTCAGAGGTTTTATATGAAAGTTGGGACCCTCATCAGGAAGGATCGTAAGGGTATCAGGGTATGCTAATTTGAAGCTGAACCTAGGCTGCAAAAAGCTTTCGATTTAGTCCTAACTGTTCAAGAAAATGTTGACACATGACAGGCAGCATTCTCTACTTTTAATTCAAAGGGAGAATCTCTTGTTTCTAAAGGCAAGCAAATCAAACTCATCGTATCACTGTATGCAGAAGCAGTAGGTTATAATCTAGTATATATATACATTACAAGTTATAATGGAAGTTAGGCTGAAGATGCGCTCTACCTTAGTTTACGACATATAATCAAAAGGAAAGTAGGAGAAAGGGAAGCTCAAGAGGTCTAATATCACCACCTTACCTCGATGAAATAGTACAATCCTTATTCAAGCAGTAAAACTTCTCAAATACTACAATTGTCTATATAGCTAGGTTTATATAGTAATGCATAGTTGCATACAGAAATAAGAGGTTGCATGTGAAGGAAATGATACAAAACGACTTCTTAATAAGTTACTCCAAAACAAGTGAAGGGAAATGAATCAATGATCATGTAAGAGCCATAACTAAGAGGACAAAAAATCTACTTATACCATTCGGATTTCTGATCAGAGACCAAAAACACGGACTTAGCCCTATAGGAGGATGAAGTAGCTAGCATTATCTTGAGAAATGAAGAACAAAATTATATCCTCAAAATAGATCCACCCAAAGAATTTGGAACAATAGCAAGAATATTGCAATCGAAAAGACCCGCAGATAGACTAGTAGACTGGAGCTAGACCATCTTCTTGTTTTTATCTTTTTTGAATATTTAATTTAAATTGGCAAGATATATATATATATATATATATATACTAAATCTATCTCATATATTCATGGGTTAGATTTTTTTAACATACACGTTGGTTTCAGACCACCTAAATGCAAATCTAATTAGGAAGACATGAAAGTACGGCAAGTCAAATAAACTAACTAATTCAGACCACCTAAATGGATATCTAATTAGGAGGACATGAAAGTACGCCAAGTCAAATAAACTAACTAATTTTGTGGTTGGTTAGGTGGTTTGAGTAATGGATAAAGTTGTATCCTCCAGAGAGTGGTTTTGTACAAGAAATTTTGTCAGTTGAGACTGGTTTTGTACTAATTTCTATACCCTATAAAAGATTTTGGAAGACTGCAGGAATGTCATGTGGAACAGAAAACAAGTAGTTTAGCTCTTTCCCGATGATGTGAGTCAACTTAAGCATTTATGGAACTCAGGCTGATCACATACAAGTACATTCAACAACTTTTATCAGAAACCTAACCTCTTTGTCCTCTTTATATTTAGTACCGTTTTTTGTTTATTTACTCCTGAAAACAATACATAAAAAGAGAGTATAGGAAAAAGGAAGTTGAGAAGAGGAGAGAAACTACAATTCAATGGTACCAAAGCCCAAAGATAATTTATTAATTACAGAAAAGTTAGAATTAATGAAGAAAATAAAAGGTGGGGGAACTAAAAAGAGGAGATTATCGAGGTATTAGAAGAAAAGTGAAGGAAACCCTAATTGGTGCGTTAGTAATCACTTAGCTACTGACTTCTGGTTTTCAGTTAACATGTTCAATACAAACTGATCAAACCATTTATGACAAAGAAGGAGATAGTTCCACAATGAACAAGAATATTATTTCCGAAGAAATCATAGAGTCGAAGAAGCAAGATGAAATAACACAAAAGTATACCCTAAAAAACATCACAAAAGAAAAGAAGTAGTAGTCTAGTAGAAGAAGATGATGATGATTACGAGAACACAAGTCATCCAACAATTATGCCGCTGAACCTACAAATCTTCGTAGTTTCTGTCATTGCAAATTGCTCTAATCCAACATAAAAGCTATTGATTTTTTTTCCATGAACAATTTAGTCACATTTTCAACAGATCTCTATCATCCTTATATTCTTTGATCATTTCAATCAAAACGGAGCCCTACCTCCGGAATTTCCTGCCCATCCATCCACCGGCAATTGCACGTTGGGAGGCAAATTGAAGAACGGCAGACCTCCTGAACCAGCTTCAGAGAAAGGGTTATTTCCAACACCAGCACCGCTGCCGTCACTCTGCATCTGCAACTGCTCATCCTCGTCTAAAGGAAGTCGCTCATACGCAACGTTAGTAAACGACGATGCAATCACTATCACGGGTCCTGCTGCCGTCAACTCTCCGACAACACTTCCCCCAACCACTTGACCCTGTCCTCCGGCAAGAAAAATAGTTAGACTTGTCGCTCCCGGTGGGGCTGGAGGCGGTAAGAAAGATCCAGACAACGACAAGATCTCAAATCTTCCATGAAGAGTGACGATAGCACCAGCTGCAGCAGGCTGCCTGATGCTGACGTTAGTCACCGTCCCAGCTCCGCTGAGTACACAAATGCCACGTTGCCGTCTGCGAGCGTAGTTGGCAATACATTCAAAAACATCGCAACCACTTCCTACTTCGAGAATGTGAGCTCGCAAAGTATTAGCGCTCTCGCGAGTTATTATCACCGGAGGCTTCGGTTTGTTCTTAGAACCGGGCGGTCGGCCCCGCGGGCGACGAGCCGCGATGTCACCAGAGTTGGCTGCAGCAAGGTGAGAGCCGTCATCATGTTGATCGGAGAACTGACCACTACCACCGCCACCTTGACGAGAATCATGGTCTTCAGGGTCTGAAGGATGTTGAAGATGGAGGTCAGGTCTGTGGTGGAGCTGATGAACGTAACCAGTGCCTAAATCCAAACCGGCCATCATGCCAACATCAAAAGCCAAGAAAAAAAAAATATTATTAGAAGGGATTAAAAACTGTTGTGGGGTTTTGTTTAATACAGGAAAAAAAGAGTAGAGAATAGAAAGGATAAAGAAAATGGAAAAGGAAAGGGAGAGGAGATGGTGCGGTGATCTCCACAACTCCAAGAAAAAGATTTTTGAATAGAGAAAGAGAGACAGGTAGGGTTTTGAATTGATATACTTTGGAAACAAATGAAAAGAAAAACAATTAAGAGAGAGAGATGGAGTTCAGAGAAAGGGGAGGGAAGGGAAGGAGAAGGAAGGAGGAAAGGGACAAAGACCTAAAACTCAGTCATCTTCCTCTCTCGGGTTTAAATATATATTTATTCTTTGAATAATCATTTGAAAAGACAAAAACAACTTATAAAAAATAAACTTTTTTTGTTAAATTTTCTTTCTTATATGGAGAATAAAAATATGGTGGTTTGGTATACCATAGCTCTTTTCATAGGTGCGTAAATCAAACTCGCGGTTTTCTTTGGAATAAATTGCAAAGTCAGGTGAGTTGGTAAGGGGTTCTTTTAATTTAAGTGAGGTCGCAGACTCGCAGGTTTAAACCGTTCTCATGATTGTAGCTGTTTAAAATTTGGGACTAGAGTTTTGTCTCCTGCAAGAAACCTACCCGGTTCAAATGTGGATTAATCTGGATGACTTAAAGTGTCTTCTCATAATTAAAACTTTCTTAAGATATCTCGTGGAAACCTAAAAAAAAAATGGTTATAATGTGAACAATGAGAAGTATTAATTAGACAGACATGACTTTACAATTTTCAAAAATAACAAAGATACGATTTCACCCCTTACTAATTAATTTCGAAACTAATCATTTAAGCAGCCCCCACAACTAACTTTTACATTTTAAGCCAAAAAAAAAAGGTCTTAACTCTCATTAGACACAATCATACAAGAAAGGGAAATTTATGTTAAACCACTCGTAAATTATTGTTGACTATCCACTTGTTCTTCCTCAACAATTGAACTATTAATAATAATTAATTGTGGGTATATTTTGTATTGGATTATATATTTTCATTTGTTGTTTATATCATAAGTAAAATTATTAAATAATAGAATACCAAGTTGAATTATAATATAATTGCTAATATGATATTTAAAACTTATAGTTAAAATAATGTAGACATTTATATATTACAAAATCATTTATCAAGTGCAACTTCTCTAACCACCCCATAAAAGTTTCCTTTTTTAAAACTACATTAGCTACTTTTGGTTAGAAAATGCGGCATTTATTTTTTAGCACTTGTGTTGTTGTATATGAATCAAAATACCAGTTTCTTATACGGCTAATGAACCCAAACTGTATAAATATTCTACTAAGAGTAAGAACGTTGGTCTCACGCGACACAAAAGGAAAATGTGGAATGTGATGATGCAGGTAGTGTAAATGAACCCTAGATGAAAGGAGAGTGTGTGGGTGGGGTTAGCTCATAGATGTTGCCATGTTGGTTTAACTTGGACTTTTGGTAGTGGTGCAGGTGAAGTTAATTAACTAGGGTTTAACCATGAAGTTGACCAGGTTTGGTTTAGTTGGGGAAAGGGACAGAAATATACATATAGATGCCCTAGGGCAAGTGGACGACAATGCAGCGGCGCGTGGGTCCCACTCTTGTCCTTCACCTCCGCACCCTGGACGGCCCTCCCTCTCCTCTCCCTTTGGTGGCCAACTTTGCTTGACTGCCTCAGATGTTCGTCATAATTCTATCTGCT
>JAOSBP010000001.1:20003227-20029714 GCA_027563825.1 Erythroxylum mucronatum | reverse complement strand
TCTTTTGCACGTTGGAGATTATTATTATCTTGATTTGCATTAATCCTCAAGTCAGTCCAAAATACCTGAAATAATTTTTTAACCAATTCTATACATTTTATTATTATCAAAACATAAATAGGATTTAATTTTTCAACCACCATTGGTCCAACAACCTTAACTTAAACAATCGAGATAGCTGTAATTATTCAATTTAGTTTTCTTATATATCATAACTTAAATATGGAAATTGATAAATAACCTATTTGCTACTTGTACCAATCCTTCATGACAATTACAGATCATTGAATTCCTAGATAGCGATATAATAATCAATATTAAATTAAATTATCAGATTAACTCAATATTAATCATTTATGAAATATGAGAACTCAAAACAAGAAATACTTGAATTAAAACATAAATAAAAGTTAAGAACACAGAACCTCACAGGTTATAACTAGAATATCGAATCCCTTTAAATCAGAACGATAAGTTTAGCCACGCATGCCTTTTGCTCTAATAACAAAAAGAGAAAAAAGATAAAGGATTATGAAAAACATAAGAAGAGAGAACCCCTTTCTGTTGTAAGGAACGTCTCTTTTACAGGGTTTTCTAATATAATCCTAATCTAATTCTAACTTTCAAAAAAGTCCACCTAAAACAAATTCAAATTCCTACGTGATAGGGATAAGAAGAAGTTTTCCAATTAAACTCCAACTCTTCAAATGATTAGCCTTATCCATCGCAGCAATCTCTTCACTTCATCCAAAATTTATAATTATCATCAATAAAGTCTCAATTTAATGCAATCTCCACTTTTCATATCCTAAAACAAATCAAACATTAATTTTCATATTTAAGCACTAAAATAAATTGAAAACAAAGGAGATAATATCAAATAATGTAAGAAGATAAGATCATATCAGTAATGTGTGTTGAATGGGTTGATTGAAAGGTGAAAACGTGTTAGGAACTTTATTTTACTACTGCCCATAAGATGTTTAACTAAAGTTCACCTTGAATCTCTCATGTCACTCTCAACTCATACTTCTCTCACTCCTCACTCTTCGTCGAATTTTTCATCACTCACAAGCTATCATGAGCCTATCACTGCCACAAAGTGGTTAAAACTGTATTAATGGTAAGTTATAGGTTATGTTTTATTGTTAGATTTTTAGTGTCTATTCTTCTTTGTTCAGTGATAACATTGGTTGTTTTGATTCAATGAAACTTATCATAAGTTTTTAGTGTTCTGTTTTGATAGGGAACGAATTACTTTTCAAAGTAATTTGTTTGTAATTAGATTACATCAAAGCACATTTACTTCATTGCTTATTATTGTAATTAGGAGCTTAGGTTTTTATTTAATTAAATTTAGTATTAGTATTCGAATTTAGGATTACATTCTAAATCATATTCAAAGTTATTGGAAAAAACTTAGTTATTAGAATTTAGTATTAGAAGGTTGGAGTTCTTTTTGCAAAGTAAACATACGTGTAATGTTGTTTTTCAAATTAAACATAGGTGCAATCAAAGAAGGTTGGAGGATGTAATGTTCTTTTTGCAAAGTTTACATGTCTAATTGAATTTTAATATTTAATTGAAAAATGGATAAATGAATGTGTAAATAAAGTTTACATGTTTAATGGAATTTCAATACTTAAAGAAAAAGATGTAAAAAGTCATTTTTTAAGTGTTTGTTAATGTTTGACTTATGTTTATGCGGATTGTTGATATTTGAGTTTTGCTTATGCAAATTGTTGATGTTTGACTTATGTTTATGCATAATGTTGATATTTGAGTTATGTTAATGAAGAATGTTGGTGTTTGACTTATGTTGATGCGAATTGTTGACGTTTGAGTTATGTTTATGTATATTGTTAATATTTGAGTTATGTTAATATGGAATGTTAATGTTTGACTTATGTTTATACGGAATGTTGTTGTGTGAGATATGTTTAGGCGAAATGTTAATGTTTGACTTATGTTTATGCGGAATGTTGTTGTGTGAGATATGTTTAAGCGAAATGTTTATGTTTGACTTATGTTTATGCGGAATGTTGATGTTTGAGTTATGATAATGTGGAATGTTGGTGTTTGAGTTATGTTTATGCGGATTGCTAATATTTGAGTTTTACTTATGCGTGTTGTCCATATTTGAGTTACGTTAATGTGGAATGTTCATTTTTTAGTTATGTTTATGCGGAATGTTGATATTTGAGTTATGTTTATACGGATTGTTGATATTTGAGTTATAGATATTCAAGATAATGACACCTGGTAGAAACAAAGGAAAGAATGTGGCAATTATCAAAATTGTTCCTCCCCTACAACAACTAGATCAATTCAACCCTAGCCAACAAAAATAATCGACTTCATCCACCAATGAAGCCAATCAGCAACAACCTCCATGTACCTCAACTACTGCTGAGGGCTCTTCAGGTCTATTAATCTTTACCACCTATAATTCAACTTATGCTCAAATATATATTTACATGTTTAATGTGTTTTTTCTTATCATTATTCTTTTATTGTCAGCATCTAATACTAGCATTAGAAAAAAGAGGTAGAGGTATCACTAAAAGTTCTGAGTTGAAACGATGAATGATGTAATGAACAACAAGTTGTCTATGCATATTGATACCTTGCAAGGTTGTCCTGTTGACAATATCCAATTGACAAAATTGTCTAATAAGTTAGGAGTTATTGTCAGGATCGAATTGCCTTGCCTTCAACATGCCATGCAGTTAAAGGAAGACAACTTGCTACAAAATGCTTTTGACAAAGTTTCAGTGATTTCTCAATTTATTTAATTATATGCCTTTTTACTTATTTAAAGACAAATTTCACTTTTACTTGTTGTTCACATATGAAACTCAATATTGTCGATATTGACAACTCTAAAGTTTCAAGTTGTATGACTTCACTATTGAAACAAAGGCCCAAGGATCATCAGTATTGACTACATAAATACTACAAATCTTTTCCTTCTGATGATGAGGCAAGAAGACATGTTTCCAAACGGATGTGTCCAGAAAATTGGAGCCAAATGCATGATTATTGAGCCTCTGCCAACGTTAAGGTTTAACTTCTTTCTCTTCACATTTGCTTCCATTAACTTTGTTACACAATTTAATGATTATTTCTTTTCTTTATTTAAGAAAAGCGTGAAAAAGCCAAGGTTAACAGAGAAAAAATGAAAACTCCTTACAACCAAGACTCTAAATCATTTGTTGAGGTATGAAATGAATATCTAAGTTCTTTGTTTGGAAGTTATAATTATATAAGTAAATACAACATTATTTATTGTGTTTTCAATTCTTTTTTCATAAAACAGAGTGAGAAGAAACTATATGAAGAAGAGTGTGATAGGATCACACTATACAAACTCACTCACGATAAGGAAGGTCAATGGTAGATGTCAAAAGAAGCGCAGAATAACCATGTAACCATGTAAGTATAAAAAATTGTTTAAATTATAAGTTTATTTATAAAATGATGCAGGAGTTGTTGCAAAGATCATTGTTTGATAAAAATGAGCCAAATGTATATGAGATTTGCAACGTGCTTGGTACAAGATTCGGCTATATTAAAGGTTTTAGGTTTACCCCTAAACCAACCGCTTTATTCTCATAAGGCTAGCATATGTTGGTCGTCTTGATTAGGAGAACCAGTCGCTCAAGGCTAAATTATATTGTAATGAACAAAAGTTATAACATAATGAACGAAAGTTTACTAAGCTTGAAAAGATGGTCAAACAAATACTTGACCCAAATTATATAAGTAGTAGTGATGATGAAAACAATTCTTAGTTTGTACATTACTATTTTTGTTAATGTTTATATTTAACATTTAATGATATTTTATTTTTTATATAAAATGTTTCTACTTTATAATTATTTTTAATTATATTTTCGTATAATAAATTATAAAACAAAAAATTTAAATATTACATGCAATAACATGGATTAAAAATGTCACCAATAATTATAATTAACATGATAAAATTTTATTAATAATGTTTATTAAAAAATTAAAAACGTAGCTTAAATGATTTGCCTACATTTTTAAATCGTTGTCAAAAAATTTTAGCTGCATTTCCAAAAACGTAACTAAAAATTTTTTGCTACATCTACTATATAATTGTCAATAATTTTGGGCAATGATTACAAATTCTTCCCTAAATATTATTAGCTACATTAACAGTAACGTAGTTAATAACCTTTAGCCACGAAAACTAAGCGTACCAAAATATCATTTGCGATGATTTCTCGTATTGTCGCACCTCCCTTTTCGCTATAGTATTTGGCTATCGAAATTTTGTGACGATTTAGGCGACGATTTAATATTGTTGCTAAATATTATCAATGACTAATGAAGGACTTTTAACAGCTAAAAATTTTTGTTGCTAAAACCTCCTTTTGTTGTTGCGAACAACGTCATTTTATTTAACGGTATGAATTCTACTGCCATAATGAAAAGGCGACAATAATTATAATTATAGTAATATTTTTGTCTGTGGCCTAAAGTACTTTTTGATGTAGTGTATAATAGTTTCAATAATTTTCAAATAAAAAATCATTTTTTAAATTAAATAGAATAAATAAGAAAACAAGAATAAAAAGTGGATAAAGTTTTTCCAACAAGTCCTTTAATTTGTAGAAAACAAAAATCAAAATCTATAAGTAATTTATTTTCAATAATACATATAGATTATTACTCTATAATTACGTGGAACAAAATCTTATATCTTCTGGTTTCAATGCTAAAGAAAAGATGCATTTTGGCTTCCTTTCTTCTTTATATTCCTGAAGAAAACAACATTATAATGCAAAAGATCGGCAACATTAAAACATAAACTTATATATAATCAGTAAGCCAATGGTTTTCATTAGATAGGATTAATGCAAAAGATCGGCTAACGTTTACTGACTCCAACTGTTCGGCCACGAGAATATTTAGAAGGTGTTGTTTTTTATTTTTCAATTTCTTCCGTCTTTTTTAACGTTTAATGAAGTCCAAATCATTTGGTTCTTCAATTTTAATATAGTTCAGAGTTTGACTTTCCCATAAGTCCACTGCTTTGTCGTTTCATTATAAATTAATACACGTACTTACGCAAATGTTTACTCACATATTATATGGAGTCATATTCCTCAATCAAATTCCTAATACTGAACATGCCAATGGAGATTGATTTCGTTCTCAAGTTGATATTATTTTACTTGTTTCTTTAGATTCAGCAAGAAATTTGGGTTGTGGTGTCTGGTAATTGACACAAAATATATAACTAAAAAAGGATCCAAGTAGCTAGCTAGCTCTTCAAGCTGTTACGTATTATTCTAATATGCATTTCCCTCTTTTTAACTTTTATAAATGGCTCATGTCTTCGTCTTGATCGATAAGTGCAAAAACTCGAGTTCAGATCCTCTGTCCAATATTATTCTGTCTCATGAAATTTCAGCTATTTATTTTGCGGGACCTATATAAATAAATGGCTGAGATTTATTGGACACAATAAGACACCATAATATTGGACAAAATATCTGAACTCCAAAAACCCGTGCGAAATTTCCCCTAGCCTATATTAGTTGTAATTTAAAACTTAAAAAATGTCCCGTCTCAGAAATTCTTTTCAGACATCGATGATAACAGTAGTAGCTAAATTCCAAAAATGGATCTGATTGGCTTTAAAAACAAGAAATGTCTGCTTTAATAACTGTTTATAGTCACTAGAGTTTGAGACCAGGGGAAGTACTGTAATATTCTAATAACTTAACAGCTTCAAGTCAACAACCCTGGCTATTAAATTAGTCTCATTTCAACTTGTAGTTTATGAAAATTATAAATTAAGCAAATAGGAAAGTGTACAATTAGGTAAAGAAATGATCTGATCATATGGCAGCAGAACAAAGACGATGTTTGCAACGGAACAAAAACGTTTGAGTGAGGTTTAATTGATGTTTCTTGTTTTAGTCGTAGGCGAAAAAAGCTATGATAATGTAGTTCTACTGTTCTAGAGACCATTTTCTTATCAAAACTCCATTCACTCCCAAGCTTTTATAAAAGAGATCAACAATATTAGATAAACACTCATGTTGTCAACCTTAAATTTCATTGTAATCTCGGACGGCAATATGCCATCTTTACCTGGCGACAATCATTAATGTAGACACGGTTCGTCTGAATTTGGACGTCTTTCCATTACAGGACGAGAAGAGAGTAACAAGACTCGGGATTAAATAGCAAAGACATGTTGATGTTTTTTAAAGGTTCAGTTTTGTAAATGACAGTCAACATCTAAGTGAGGAAGTGCGTACACCACCTGCGATTGTATCTATTTTTCTTTTCCTTTCAGAATTTTTAAAAATATTTAGATAAAAAAATTCCAGAACTAATGAATAGGATTAGAATGCTTATAATTAATGTCAGCATTAATACTATGTTCTTAATAAGTACATTCAAAAGAATCCATAACAAGGCAAACTATTAAACAAATTGTTAACCCGAATATCCTAATGGATTTGGATATAGGTAGTAAATCGTAAAAACCGATGGATATGGATATGGATATGGGTTGAGTCATAAAAAATGGATATGGATATGGGTTGAGTAAAACCCGAACCGAACCCTACTCATTGCCATCCCTAACCCTAAATATCCATTATTCTTATTAATTATAGTAATTTTTGTAACATTTTCTTATCAAATTATGTACTTTTAAATGAGATCATATCCAAAGATTTAATGTATTAATAAAATAGTATGCAAAGATGAATTGAGAAGAAGAAGATCGAAATAAAGATGCATATTGCTTTCAGTCCTTGAGAGAGTACTACGTACTTACAGTAGGAGGACCAGTAATTGAATTACTCCTTTACACAAACCATGGAGATAATTTTACTGCAAGTGCTTGGACCCATAGGATGCTATGACACAAGCATAAGCATGTGAAAGCCTTATGAAATTTCTTGATTAAACTAAAAGAGAGGGTGGGGAAATTGGTTATAAGATTTTTTTTAAAAGTCCTACGTCATAGACTATGTTCTTCTTTTGCCACATTTAAACTAATCTATAACATCAACATTTTCATGATTTGTTGATACTTTAATATGTCGTCTTTACATTCTAAGTTGACATGTACAGGGAAGGGTTGTGAAACATTTGAACTATAGTAAACAGTGGGGCGTTGAAGCTAAAGTCAGGAGGCATTGTCCTGACGTTATGGAAGAAAGTTAATAAGACGTTGAGTGTAGTAAATTCCAACCGCTTCATACAAGAACCTTGGTGATACTATCGGTGTTAGGGTTCTCTCTCCTCATCCCATCTTCCTATTTAACTCCTTTCTTCAATTTGTTCCACATTAACTTTATCACACACCTGCCTTAAATGTTTTATCACTAGTATTATGGCTGCTGAACTTGGTGTTCTATCCTTGACCCAACTCCAAAAACTAGCCCAATCCCAACAAAACCAGCGCCATCATCATCATCGATCAAACCTTGGTATGACCTCTGATGCCTGGATGTGGAACCCTGTACAAGCTCAAGAAGATGACAAGTCGTGGGAGGTTAGAGCTTTTGCAGAGGACACAAGTAATGTTATGGGCTCCACTTGGCCACCAAGGTCTTATACTTGCACCTTCTGTAGAAGGGAATTCCGGTCAGCTCAAGCCCTAGGTGGCCACATGAACGTTCACCGTCGCGATCGGGCAAGGCTTCACCAGTCTCAGCCCAGTTCTGTCGACCCTAATTCATCATCAACATCAAGCTCTCTTTTCGTTATCCAAACACAAGATTTCTCCACAAGTGGTGGTCTCTCCTTGCTCTACCAATTACCTAACAACCATGGTGGAGTTTTGTCCTCCACAAACATGAATGCATCCGGCATTGACTCCCCTTCTGCAATTCTCTCTATGTCTCCTTACCCACGCACCGACTTCGTCGGACAATCTCTTAATCTTTCAGTAGCAACGCCTACACAGACGGTGGCGAATTCTTACTGTTTTTATAACTCTAACAAGGCTGAAACCTCATCGTCCGTCGACAACAGCAGTAAAATCACCAGCATCAACAACAGCCAGGATTTGCGAAATCCCGAAGAGCTTGATCTAGAGCTCCGACTAGGGCAAAGTGGACCGAGAGCAACGTCATCATCGTAAAAGACAAGAAAGCTTAGTGTGTGACCACGATTTGTTTTCCGTGCTGTGTCTGAATTGAAAGGGAGTGAACGCCATTAATTTGTAAGAAAGATCCTCATACACTTAATTCTGTGGGAGTAGCTTTTCTCCTCCTTTTCCTTTTCTTCTTCTCTTAAATCAATCATATATAATTTCCATTACCATGATAAAGTCTGCCATGAGACTCAAGATGCCATGGTAAAATAAAAGAAAAAAGTTAACAAAAAAGGATACATTGGGAGAGCTAAAGCCAATTTTCATGTTAAGTTCAGTGAAAAGGACGTCTTTGATAAATCTGATGAACAATAAATGACAAAGGCTATTATTAGAAGGTTTTGTCTGTGATCGTCTACTGTTAATAAAGTTGTCATTGCACGGTCATTTTCTGTTACAAAGCTCTGAATAAAGTCTGTGTCTGGACATATATTTCCGTGGGGATTATTTCCTTTCCTTTCAACTGTCTCCAGGCATCTAGACCTCTTACATAAATGCATTTCTTCTCTGTCTTTCTTTTTCACGCTCTATGTTATGATTCATGTCCTTTAAATTTTGATAAGAAATAAAACTAAAAGAATAGTTCATGTCAAAGTTAATGAATCTGTCATCTCCAACGTAAACCCCACGTAATTGTTTTCATTTAGTTTACACGAAGATCGACAATGAAAATGTAATTTATCCTCGTTTATCTTCAGTTCTGTCTTCCCTTCCTTGTTCTATATGTGAATTTTCATTGAAAGGCTGATCATTGCTAAAAATCTGTATTCAAGCTTATATGTTTTTCTATTAGAAGATGTAGACACCTGTCAGAACTCTACACTTGATGTTACTTATTCTTCTCTCGGTTACTCACAAACATCGAAAGGAGTGGCCGGAGACGTTAGGAAAACAGTGGTTTCCTAACCTCATATACATGGATATGGTTACTACGCATGTATCCTTGGTTTCCGAGGCTCCTTTTACTGAATACAGAATCTAACACATCAAACAAAGCCGATTTGTTCGGTTATTATCTCTTTGGATATCGTGCAATAAACATGAATATCCGCAAACCAGAAAGATGCATTTTATTTCATATTTTCCTTTATTGAAAACTGGGCAGGAAACAATGAATTAGTGATTTATCAATATCATATGGTACATTAAAGCTTTGAACTCTATGATTCAATCAATCCCGGAGCTGAAGATAATGGGATCTTAGCCTTTATAGGGTAGCAAACAATCGTTGGAGCAATATCGCTAAGTTTTCAACAAAAAACAAATTAGCATAACTAGTATACGAAAAGGATAGAGGAAGAATGTGGATAGCCTGATCTTAGGAATAAATCTAAGATATAAACATGATATTTGATATAATCTAGCTTGTCCTCAATGCATACTATTTGAAAGAAAAAAAATTAGGGAAATATAATTTTAGTAATTTTCATAAGTAGTATTGTAAAAATCATTCTTACACATCTTAAACTATTTATAGACATGTAAAACTATTTTATAACAATAGCAATAACATTTAATAGAAATTCTGCTAAAACGCGGAATCTGATAATGTAAAAGTATTTTAAATAATGTTAATTATGATGACCACAAAAATTACAATGATTAAAAATGAACCATCCAACTATAAAAATCTTGAATCATTTAACTTTTCGGTTTGATTTACTTTAATAATTTATGTTGTTAAAAACTAATTAATTTATTAATTAATCGGTTAATTTTTATTAATTAATAAGTTTTTATAAAATATAATTAATTAATTTTTATTTAATAATTTTTCTAATTAAATTTCAAATTCTTTGATGAATAAGGATGGTCTCTTTCAATCATATTTTAAATTCTTTAATATTATTCAATCTTTAGCCAGTTTTAAGACAGTCTAATACTGGTTGAATCTATTAAACCTTAAACCTCTTGTCTTACCGGTTTAATTAACTTCCGGTCTAACTTTTAAAACATTAAAAATGACTAACATAATAACTATGTATTTGAGTTTCTTTAAAATTATCCTCTAGAATACAGCCTCTAAAGCCACTGGAAAACGAATTTTAAAAAGTGAATGTATTACAAATTTTAATCAACTTCCTTCCGGCTATCAATGGGTTGTTTATTCTTCACAGTTTTAGATATCTAAAATTTTGAAATACTGCCTACTTAAACATATTCTAATGCCAAGGATCTAGCTAATAATCTTTATATATGCGTGAAAATATTCCATAAACGGGACAGTAGGGTAAAGGAAAAAGATTGGTTCAGTATAAACATCAGAACGAAACAAGGTTGAGTGGTTTGGTGCCTACTTTTTTTTTAGTCCTAGATTAGGGTATCTACTGGCGGAACTAGTGACTAATCCCTTCGCTGGTTTGTAGGCACTTCACATGGTGGGACAGCTGATCCAAGAATTTAAGGCTGCTCCATACCTAAAGTTAAGAATCGAACCCCTGACCTTTGTATAGTTTAACTTATTACTTGTATGTCTTTTTAAAAATAATAGGCATAACGATGAATGATAGAGAAGAGAACATCAGTCAACTACAAGAAAGACCAGTATACAAGGACTATAACTTAAAATGTTTTAATAGGTTTTGAATTTTACCATATTAACTGAATTTCAACTATAATATTAATTTCATTTCATTTCAACTCTAAACTTATTCTTATTCGTTTGAAGATATTATGAGAAATAATCTATTTTGAAGTGGATTCAAATATCATGTATACCATATTAAATTTTAAAATAAATGAAGATTTTATAATAGTGTAAAGATTTACATAGTCTATTTAAGTTAAGATAAAAATTCATAACATAATTTAAACTTTTTAAGAATTTTTCTATTATTTGATTGGAAATTTTATTATTAAAGTTTAAACTTCTTTTTGTGGATCTTATGGTTCCTCACTTTGTGTAGTTCCTTTTTTTTTGTTTTAGACCAGGGTATCCACCAGCGGATCCAGTGACTAATCCTCTCGCTGGTTTGTAGGCATCTCACAAGATGGGACAGCTGATCCAAGGATTTAAAGATGCTCCATACCCAAAGTCAAGGATCGAACCCCTGACCTTTGGTTAAGGATGGATAAGTCTCTGCCACTCAACCACACCCCTTGGGTTTACTTTATGTAGTTCCTAAGAACCTAATTTTTATTTTTTTAAAAAAAACTATGGCATTATGTGACTTTTTGAGCAATTTTTTATTTTGGGTTGAATATATTTTTCTAACAAATAGAAAATATTAATCAAAAGCAAGTTTATTATGAACCTTTTCTATTCTTCTCCAAAAAATGACAAAAAGTGAGTAATGGACATCAAACTTGACAGACGAATAACGTCATAACATACTAAAATCATTAAAGTAAAATAAATATAAGAAAATTTACTGATAAATATCCTAAAATACCAGATATTAGAATTTTAAGTATGCAGAATGAGATAGGCATATGATTGAGCCTCTATTTTATTATTTTGTGACGATGATATCCAACTACTTGCTTAACATTTAATACTTCATAAATCAACAAAAAGTTCATATAAAACTTAAATGTGCGTATACACGTGTGTTAGCTCAATGATGCATGTACTTCAATTAAATAAATTACTGTAATAAAACTTTTAATCCAAGTTAGATAGACAAATTTCCACTAGATGGGTTCATAATTGATAAAAATCAAAAGATATTTATGTATACATATGAATAAATATTTGCATAATTGGGCATATTTTCCTAAATAAGTTCTCATATTGTTGTATGGTATAGATTTTCTACTAATTTTGGTTTGTGTAATTCAATTTGATAATACATTTTTTTAATTTATAAAGGTTCTTTTATGTGATTGTAAGATTTGATCAGATTGTCCAGTATGGACAATTCAATACAATCAATTGCGAAAGCAATTAAAGAAATAGTGACAATACCGTAGCCATTTGCAAATGAAAGCTTGACACGCCAGAAATACAAGTAACAGTACTAATCACCATCTTTACATGTCTATATTACACAAATTGTTTTGTAATTGTCGGCAACATCACGTTTGGATGTCACTGCCACTATACCACTGTCACATAGGAGAAATTGCTCTGTACCCCACCACTAGTCTACACTGTCACAACACAACTAGTTATGACTATAGCCACCTTGTAACACAACTGAAACCTACCAGAACATCCACCCAATAAGATGCTAGACGTACAGATGGCTAATGAATATACATCCGAGCATTCAAAACTATCATTTCCAGGCCATACCTATATATGTACTTGCCAAGGCTAGATTCTTGAAAACAAGGATGCTTTTGCTATAAGTTAACGTTGCCAAATCTGAACGTTTTAGTAAATGGCATAGTACACTTCTTGTGGTTTTAAAAATAGTCTGTCTATTAGTTAATGGTCAGACCACATATTATTATACCTCTCTTTTGCGTTCGAATTATTTCTTGTTATATGCATATAGTCAAGATCCAATACCTTCTCTAATTTTAACCTCTGGAATTGTATTTTGTTGTTCTTTTTGGCATTTATCCAATCAAAATTTCAGTAATGGTTTCTTGTGTTTATCTATGGGCTACAATTTTTTAGGAAGGCATGTATGCATAATCAAGAGATAGCGTCGTGAAACACGGCACGTCAAAGGATATAAACAATAGACTATGCTGGGCAAATCTTATAAAAGAGCCCCTGTGATATACTTGATTATTCATCTTTGCTCTTGTATTTTTAATTCGTTCACCTTAGCCTCGTATTTTTTATTCTCATTCAAGATACCCCAATTGGGTATTTTCGAACAAATTTGCCCTTGAAATCAAGAGATTAAAAAATATATTTCAATAATCTAAAGGCAAATTTGTCCGAAAATAGCCAATTGGGGTATCTTGAATGAAAATAAAAAATACAGGGGCTAAGGTGAACGAATTAAAACTACAGGGGCTAAGATGAATAATCAAGTATATCACAAGAGCTGTTTTATGTGATTTGCCAAATATGCTGCAACTGTTGAGGTCATAGATTTCTTTTTAGTTAGGACGAAAGTCTTTATTATTTCTCGGTTTCTAAAATATCTTTACATCTTGAGAAACCAGGAATTATTTTAAGGTTAAAGTTACGCACAGAAAATACTGAAAACTGTATCGGTCGTGGACGAGTCAATTTTGACAATGACACGACCAAAACCTTGTCCAAGACCAAGTCCGAAAATTTATGCGTTTTACATTGGTTACAAATTGAGGACAACTCCCTTTACAAAAGGAAAAACATGACATGCAATGTCAACTACAGACTTACAAATGAAATATGTATATATTTTCAACATATTTTATTTGATTTTTATGTTAATTACTTTAGTTTATTTTATTTTTGGAATTTTAGATAATTGTAATAAATTGATTATAGGATGAGACTGTTTAAAATTAGAGATAACTTCAAAAAATATCAAGAAAATCAAAGTTTTTGGAAGAGTACGATTTAATCCATTCTCATACAGTCAAGTTAAAACAACATGATCTATAGAGGAATCATTTGATGTTGAAGAAAACCTAACGTGCAACACGTCCTGAGTCAAAGTCGTATCAGTCACAGATTGTATGCTAATCAAAAGAAAAATAGGAGAATTCACAGCCTAGGAATACAGACGTGTCAAAGACCGTGTCTCTCACCTATAAGAAACAGGAGGATCCACAAACATGACCCAGACCATGTCTATAGGAGTTAATGTATGTAAGTGTATAAACCCTACTTTTATAAAATTTGGAGACTTCACAGTCTTCACACATATTTTTCTCTCAGAAGGTTTGGGTTAGCCATTGGGAGGTGTAATAACTCTTGGGAGGCTAATTCCAAGGCTATCTTCATTAAAGAATCAAGATTCAAATATCACCTCAACAAATAAGTTGTCATGGAAATTATGATTTTCATTTATATTTATCTCTACTATGATTACAATGTCTTTTTTGTTGCTTTTATTGTTTTATCTATGAGTCGGGACTAAATGTTTTTCAATGTTTTGATAGGAAAATGTCTAATTTTTATTTTTGCATAGATTGATTTCTTTTAATTTATAAAATGTGATATATTTTTGTGAATTTGATTAATCTCAACATATAATTTAGTTATAAGTGAATCACGACTTAGGTAATAGAAGTTGAATGGGGTGCTTAAGAGCGACATATATACACAATCTTTATAGTATTAAGGTGAATCTTGTATGGGATTTCATAAATCTTAATACATTCAAAAAGGTGTTAGATTGAAAGAGATATAAGTTAACCAATGGGAGAGTAAATGACTATAACTTAGACAATATAGTTTTAATGTCTAGAAGATCTTGTTGGTCTAGATTAATATATTCATTCTAGGTTAATTGAATCATAAAATCAAGAGTAGTACTAAGGGAAGTACTTATCTAAACATCAATATTTGGTTGGATTTTCTTTTGATAATTTTCTTTTTTATTGATTTTCTTGACTACCGATTTAAATTTTATTTTGTTTTATATTTTATTAATAAAATTTTATTATTATTACTCTTTGTTTTAGTTTAATTTAGATTAGTTAGTAGTTTTAAGTTTTTTAGTTCGCATCTCTTCCTCAAAAGATCAACTCTTATTTACCATTATAAGCTTGGTAATGAAAGATGTACTTACCTTAATTGTAGCTAATAGATTAGTAATAGGAAAATCGGTAAATAGATCAAATGCACATTAAATTTTTGGAACCATTTTCAAGGAAGCAATTGGTCTTTAGAAGATCCATTAACTATTTTTCTAGTCTTATATGTTTGTTTTTTTGTTATAAATTTTTGTCTTTTCTTTTTTTGCACTTGTTTCACTTTGATTTTATGGGTATCCTTAATATATGACAAAAAGGTGACATTATGTTTTCTTAAAAGAGACTTAGAGCTTCAAAGAATATTTTGATAGAATCGAGAGAATGGATTAAATAAGAGACTCAAGATATAATAGGCATACAACTTGAAACCATGGAGAGAAAGAGCATAAAACAATGACGGAGTACACAAAATAATCTTTTATGTAGATGAAATCTAGTATTCCAAGGCTTAAGATTAATGTTAATTACTTCGAGATTAAGCCTAATGTAATCCAGATATTGCAAAAAAATGTATAAATTGAAAGATTATCCAACAAAGATCCTAACGCATGCATCATTAACTTCTTAAAAATCTTGTTAGAATAGGAACGTATCCTATTAGATGTGAAAAGAGAGATTATAGGAAAGGATTGATCTCACTTGATTGTAGGATCAATCCTTTCCTTACTAACATTGATCCCTTCCTAAAATTAAGCAAAAGCAGTCTATAAGACTTGTAGTTGTAACGCAACATCAATATACGAAAACAATTATATAAATCATGTTCTTTCTAGTCTCATAAATCTGTCACACTTTCAAGATCAATGAAAAAAGTGAATATGTTATCAGAATGAGGATATTTTTCATTACATTGAAAGATCTAGAAAAAGAATGGTTGAAAGCGTTAGCTGTAGCATAAATTACAATTTTAGAAAGTCTTCTAGATAAATTTCTTACTAAATACTTTCTACCATTTAAGAAAATAAAATGGTAGAATGGTATTTTTCATTCAAAAAATTTGACAATGGAAGTTGTATAAAACATAAGTGAGATACAAGGATCTATTGAGGAAGTACTCACACTATGACTTTTCCACATGCATGCAAGTCTAAAGTTTCTATAATGGTATGGTCGATCCTACAAAGTGGATGATAGACATTATAGCGGGTAGAATGCCAAAAAAAAATTATAATGGTAACCCTAAAATTGATAGAAAAGATGACAATAAACAACTAACAATAGCAGTCAAGTAGAGTTAAGACAAATAAAACAACAATAGACACTATGACTGCTCTTATAGCTTAGATGGAGGAAGTAATGAGAAAACTTGGTAACTTGATTTCGCAACTAAGAACAAGTAAGGTAATAAGTTGTGAATTATATGAGGGATAACCTTAGAGTGTAAAATGTCAAGCTAGAGATCTTATAGTGGAACAAATTAATAATATGGAGAATTTGCAAAGGCAACATAATCTTTACAGTAAGATGTATAATTTGGAGTAAAAAATCATCTAAATTTCTATTGAAGCAATCAATAAGATGAAAAACAACCTTATATCTAGATCGTGTCTATATGCTTAGTAAGACAAACCGATTCACAATATAAGACACACTCATTTCTTAGACCATATGTTAACTTGAGATTTCTAGATTACCCCACAGCTCAAAACATGCTCGTAACTTATATTATGTTTAGAGGTCAAGTGAGATAGTATGATCTACAACTTGCCAACACTCTTTCTTTTATGATCTATGACTTAGAAACCATAACCTGAGAATATGCACATACCTCAGGTTGTGTCCTAAACAATTATGATGTAGAAAAATCCATAGAATATGTCACGATCATACCTTACAAGGTTCAAGGGTTGCGTGAGACCCCTTTCTTATCCCTACTTTTAATTTCTCTCAATCTTTCCTATATGCATAACCCAAATCAAGTTTTTTAGTAGAACGTACAAGGCTTTCTGATATTTACCACCAATTTTCATTAAGATTCATAAACTTCCTTACCCTTAAATCAAAATTTCAAAAATCTAGGGTTTTTAAATTATATTTCTAGGAATTTTGTGTTTTAAGGTATTTGTTACGTATTATTTATTTTCAAGATTTAAACAATATGCGAATGAGTTTTCAACCATCCACAAGATGAAAATTTAAGGTTCAACCTATTTGAAACACGCTAAATAGTTGAACTCAAGAAAGGTAAAAAAAAACTCAAATGGAGTATTTAATGCTCACCTGCACGGAGCCTAACATTAATGAAAGGTGTGTATGTCTCAAACATAGACTTTTCAAATTAAATAGACATGTGAATTGGGTTTCTTTGAAAACCATAAGTTTAACTATAGAAATGAGGAGGTATATACTATATAGAAAACTTGAGATAAAGCATTTTCTTTGACAATACTGAGAATTTGTATGGGGGGGCCACCCTGAAAATTTTGACGAGTTTTAATATGAATTAGAATGCCAAGTTAGAGAGAAAAAATGCAATCAAGTTTATGATGGAGGAAAATATAATTGAAATGTCATTCAATGATTATAGGATACAATGTAAGTTCTTTACACCTGGCTATATAGAAATGGAGGATTATAAAGGTGGTGTAGCTGAAATCCCAACTAAGCTAATTACCATGTTTCTCAATAATTTTGAATGTCATATCGAGGAAAATAACTATATATAAATCATCTCAAATTAAGAACACCTACATCCTATCTCTAACTTTTAGGTATTTAGAAGGATGGAGAGAAATAGTGTGGAGATCCTTATAGATATTTTTTATTTTTAGTTCATAGTAGAGAGGAGCTCGTGTAACCTAGGTTATTACTTTGCCAAATATTTATAAAATATGGTGCTAGAAAGAAGGGAGTCAACTGTAGAAGGACTTATTTAAATAGGTTGACGAAGAACCTAGGTACATTTGATACTCTTTCGTGGATGATCGTAGGTTGTTGCATAGCTTCTATCAATCTTGACATATTGAGATATATGAGATTAGTAAGGAAGATTGGCGAAGATTAATCTAATGATTTGAAAATGGATAATAAAACTTCTTGTATATATAATTTGCCTTTTCTTAGCTAGAAGTAGATTTTTAAATAATTTTTAGTTTCTTACAAAAATAAAATAAAAACAAAATATGTAAATAAAGTGAGTACAAATAAATTCACTCTATTAAATTTAACTCAAATAAAAAGTTTTAAAGAGTGATATTAGTAAATTTTTGAACCAATAACTAACCTAGTAAATAGTAGTATTCATGACAAGGTGAATAGTTTTGCATCAAAAGATTAGGGGGACCTATAAACAAGTCTTTTTTTAATGAATAAAGTATTATATAGATGAAACTAATACCACATTACAATGAGTTCAAGGCTATTCGCTGTTACTCTTAAGGAGAACTAGTTACACATAGAAAAGCTAGAAAAATAGCCTTAGTATGAAAATGTACAAATTACAAGCCCCACATGTTCTTCATATCCATAGTCAAAAGTTCTTGCAACTGTTTAGCATAGATGCAAGCTTTGATACTATTGATAACTCTATCAACCAATTAGTATTTGTCTATCTTCTTATCAGTAAATCGTCTGCTATTCCACTCTTTCCATATGATATATATGGAAATTGTACATGCTCCTTTGAAGAGAGAAGCATTGGGTTTCCTCCATGTCGAATTGTCAATGATCCAAAGTAATATTTGTTGTCAATTATAACATAAAAATTATAAGGCAACATGTGCATGATTATACTCCAGATAACCTTAGTATAGGAACATTGGAAGAACAAATTATCCATGTCCTCAATAGCAATAGTACACAATAAACAAATTGTATCAATATTACCATACTATTGGCTCTTGATCTGAAGTCCATTCTTGATTGCCAACCAAGAGATGAAAGAAGCCCTTGGACACATTACCTTTCCCTAAAGCAGATCAGACCATAGCACGTCAGGTACTATATCTGTAAATAATTGATAACAAGTTTTATTTTTCTATTAATTCGGATTACAAAAATGATTTAAAATAGAAGCTTCTTTACTTATTTATGTTTGCTTTATATATTAGATTGAATAATGTGGAGTAAGTTAATGTAGTAAGGATTTTTGGATTGAATTGGTTTGATTTATGATTTAGTGTAAGTATATAAATTCCTAACAAGTTGATAAACAATACAATTGATGAATGATGGATGATGGATGATGGATGATCTTGATTTCCCTTTGTTAAATTTTTCATCCAATTCTACCCATTTAAGTTAAGAGTGATTGAAATTGATTTGTTTAAGTAAAAGCTTAAGTATGGAGAAAGTATGGAGAAATTTTATGTGTATGAAATATGCATATATTTTCTTAAAGTATTTTGTTTGATTTCCATGTCAAATTACCTTATTTTACTTAATTTTTTAGTTTTTAGGTAATTATGCTAAAATGACCTTGAGATGAGATTATTTCAAAATTGGAGGCTATTTCAAGTAAAAATAGGGAGAAAACCACAATTATTAAGAACTCACAATAGGCTTATTCCAGGACTATTTCATCAAAGAATCAAGATTCAAACATCAACTCAATGGATCAAGATGTCATTTGAGTCAAGATTTTTTATATAGATTTATCTCTACTATGATTTCCTTGTTTTTTTTATATCTATTATTAGTTTGTTGTTTAGCTACAATTCATAGATAAAACTTTTTATACTTTTAGATTAAAAATCTTTTTATTTTTGTATAGATTGATTCATTTTATTTTATGAAATGAGATATTTTTGTGAATTATTTTTTATTAATTTTAATGCATGATTTAATTATGGTAGCAATTACACTTTGTTATAATTCACTTATTAACACCTCAAACTTGCTTATGAGTGAATCATGGCTTAAGAAATAGGGTTTAAATGAAGTACTCAAAAGAAACTTACATGATTTTTTGTGTTAAGGTAAAGCCTTTCATGAGATTTAACATATCTTAATGTACTTAAAGAGGTATTATATTTGTATGTACAAATAGTTAAATTTCGAGAGAGTATAGATTCAATGTTTAGAAGATCCTATTTGTCCATATTAATATATCCATTCTATATTAATTGAATTATGAAATCAAAAGTAATTTTAAAGAAAGCACTTGTCTAAACATTGATATTTGATTAAATGTTCTTTTAATAACTTACATAGTTATTGATTTTTAGGAGTATCAATTTAAATTTTATTAATTTAAATTACTGTTATTACTTTTTATTATTTTAATTTAGACTAATTAGTAGTTTTAAGCTTTCAAATCTATATCGCTTGTTCAAAAGATTAACTCCTATTTAATATTGTATTACTTGTTAAAACTAGATACTTTTACCTTAATTATTAGTAATAGATTAATAAAAAAAATTATAAATAGATCAAACGCACACCACTCGTCCATCCAACTTGTACATTAAGTGAAGTGGTACATGTCAACGTAGCTACGTATCATGGTGAGGCTAAGCAGCCATCTTTTAATAGTATCTTACCATCAATTTGATTCTGGTGGGACTGGACGTTGTCGCTTGGATCCATGAGGTTGATTGATTTTGACTCTGAAATACCTGCAAAACAACACAAGGCACGCCGGGGGTTGATTGCCGGCAGGCCCCTCCAACGCTCAAGTTAATCTTTGAGTAGAGGTTTTGGTTGCTGGAAACAGAGAGAATCAGGGTTCTAATGTCGTACCTGTATCATGACAAAATAGTATCTTATATATGGAATAGTCGCTAAGTTTAGGTCTTCACGTAGGTCTTTACGTATGCATGAAAGGTTATCACCTACGAATAGGCTGTCGACGCCTGGGCCTGGACCTGGGCCTAGCATGGCCGACCTAACCAAGTAGAAAATGTGACAAAAAGTTTCATGAGACATTAGAGATTATAACAAGTTATGTTGTCATATATCCTAATTCATTAAAACAAAAACAAAAACAACATTCGTAATATGTATTCGCCACTAGTAAACTACTAAAAGAATTCAAGGTGATACGATTAGAGTTGTAATTTGTAAACGTTCATAATATTTATTTCATTAGTATTGTATTAACATGCTTATTTTGCCATTCATTCATAGTTAGCTTAGCTAAGTTCTATTACTAATTCCAATATGTAACTTAAGCTGGATAGTTACTTTTTGTTCCCTAAAACTTTTACTCTTTCCAGAGCAATGCATATTTAGATCAATTTCCAATAAGCAATAATACTCTATATAGACACATAATATGGTGTTTAGTCTTAGATAAAACGAGTAAAAAATCTCAATCTTGAATTATCGCTCGTGCCAAGTCTTGCATAGTTGTTCTAGCATCTTGTCTATATAGGTACATGCATATGGTCTGTACCTCAAGGGCAGTAGACATAACTGATGATAAGTCTTCTTCTAGCTGTTTCAGTACCACAACCTCAAAATGTGCGTCATGCAGGTTTCTCTACTTAATTACTCTCTAATCTAATCA
This sequence comes from Erythroxylum mucronatum, assembly GCA_027563825.1. NCBI lineage: Eukaryota > Viridiplantae > Streptophyta > Magnoliopsida > Malpighiales > Erythroxylaceae > Erythroxylum > Erythroxylum mucronatum. The sequence goes on along the minus strand of JAOSBP010000001.1, from coordinate 20,008,520 downwards.
CAGTGATAATTGGAATTTGTGTCCTGATTATGGATGAGTATTCTTATATAAGTTGGTCATAAGTGAAGATGAAATGTAGCTTGGATTTAGCGTTTGGATGTTTCGACTTACTCATCTTCAATTAGGAATCTATACCTGCAGATCTCAAGTGAAAAGCGCTTTGTTGATACAAGATTAAGAATGTATTATTCCACCTGCACCAGAATAACGTTTGATTTAACGAGAAAAACATGAGAAAGATTTATGGGTAGGACAGCTATAGCTTGACAATGTCAGTACTCAGTACATATCTAAGGACCATTTCACTTCCCTTTCTAGAATGCCTCGATTTCCGGAGAATGTCATGGCTATGGTTCCTAAGGCACTTGCTGGATCCAAAGTTATCTTCATTTGGAGATCAATTGTCTTTTGTCATATGAGATGCTCAGACTTTGCAGGTTCTACTTTTCAAAAGAGTAATGCCTCCCATTAAATTGTGTAAGAGTCTTACTGGGAGGTAGGCCATAGGCCTAAGTTGAAATAATTGCTTTTCAAATTATGATGTGAATTCACTCTAGGTTAAATGAGCTTCAGAAATTAGTTATGCGGCAGGGCGACTTATTCCACTTAAATCACCTGTTCTATTTTTGTTGCTTCTACTCTGTTTTAGCTCATCTTATTCACATATTTATATAGGTCTCATATAAATATGTGGATGAGATGAATTAACATATAGTATGAGCAATAAAAGTAAAACAGGTGATCTGATTCTGACTTATTCATCTAAATTTCTCAAGTTTGAATTTCTTGATTTAATAAATGAAGGATATTATCATGTTGTATAACATAATTTAATAATTACAGTGCATCCCTAATCTTTATACAGTTAGAGATATGTACAATTTTGCTGAATTAACTGCATGTGTTTTTATCACTTGTCGAAATCTTGACATTGAGCATGTTTTAGGAAGTTTATAATTTCGTATTTGATCTCCTTTAAGAATTTTGATGATGCAACATAAGTTAAGTAAATCTAGATATTCTAAAAATCGATCTACATTTCAACCATAAATGGCCTCAACGGTGGACCTTATAAAAGGAAGGGAAAAAAACAAATACTCCAACCTTAATTATCTACTAACTCCGTTAATACTAGAAAGAGAGAATTTTAGAAGTAAAAGGACACTACGTTACAATTAAAAGAGAGATTGGCTAGTGAAAGCAAGACATGTTTACCATCAGACTAACAGGGTTGTGAATTGGCTAACCAACTATGCCGGCTCACTGGAACTTGGCATCCATCTGTTTCCAAACCGCCTGTGGGTTGTTTATCCATCCTACTAGAAGGTATATCAAGAATTTTGTTTCCCCGACTAGTAATGTAAGACCTGTATCCCTCCCTTTTTGATTCAAAAAAAAAAGACGCAAATAAGAGTATCATATTATTGATATCTCTGAAGTTACTCTCAAACAGATGATTGTTGGCAAATATAAGTGCATCAAAAACCATTTATACATGTGCATAATTAATTTCAGATCTTGCGTGTTATCAAAAAAATTTATTAAGTTAATGTTATTGTATTATGCAAATTTAATATAATATTAAAACTCTAACTTCTCAGTCAATCATAATAAATGTAATATAACTATTTTTATTTAAATTGTGTAATTTATTTTAATAAAAGCAAGAGTTTAAAATACCTCGTGTGATGGATATCTTTGACACAGACCTAGCCAGGTTATAAAAAATAAAGTTTAATACATATTTTGTTTAAAATGAATTTAAGATTTAAGAATTTTGCCCCTGCTAATTCCTGGCTCCACCCCTACGTGCTGGCACTGTAGGTCAACTCCTGGTTAAGTCCCATCTAAAATTGCCAAAGGTGAACTGCATGACTAGACTAGACCCCTATGTCTCAGCTTCTATATAGTACAATTCAGTAAGAAGCTGATCACTAATCATCTAAAAACTTCTACTTATCGTGACTTCAAATTCTGATATTCAGTTTCATTTCATACACTAACAACTAGGTACTCTTTGCTTTGATTGGTAGCAAATTTAGGTTTGCTATATACAGAACGGCAGTCGATCGGTAGGGTAAACTTCTCTGTAGTAGTGATCGTACATTGCTGAACACCATCTTCATGGAATCTGAAGATGAGATCTCATATTATTGTTTCCTCTACTTCTCGAAACCCTTTGAACCTTTCTCTGTCGTGGACCCAGAAGTAAAATCCGTAGCTCCACAAGCTAAGCCAGCTAAGAGAGCACATTTATAGTCCTGAATGAATTCTAATTAAGTACACACTGTTCTCGTCCCCTCTCAGTACTCTCTGCTTCTTCCCATCTTGCTTAATTGGCTTCTTCTTTACTGTATAACTTTCTCTTGCGGGGTTGGTGAATGGTATTATGTATACATAAATATATAACATATGATCAGAACATTTAACAACCATGAATTCAGTGTCCATGGTTTAGTTCTATCTCTTTCTCTCTGCAAATATATATAAAGCTTCATGCAGAGAAACTGTAGAGCCCATGTAATGAAAGTGACAAAGCCTTATATATATATATATTTATTTATTTATTTATTTTCCTTCTTTCACTTTACCTGTCACGGATGAGAGTTTTGAAAAATAACAATAAAAAAGGACAGCATGTGAGCTCTTCAGATGGAAAAAGTTTTATGCATCAAAATCGAAGCAAATAAGATGCATGTTATCGTGCGATTGGCGTATGTGAGTGTGCAAGAGAAAGAGACAGAGAGATATGGTGAATGGTGATGAGAAAGAGAGAGAGAGAGAGAGAAAGGAAGGAAGCTGGTGTGAGGACCAGCCATGATCACTGCATGGGGCTCAAATTTCTAAGTTCTACCCAAAATCAGTAACCATTACCATTGTCTTCATCGTTTCTCATTTTCCCTCGTTCGCATGGAACCCTGTCTCTTTTCTCTCAAGGTTTGCTTAAACTGTCACTGTTGCTACGGTGACACTTGTTCTGAAACAACGCTGAAAAGGTTCAAGCTACAGATAGGTAAAAGATATGGATGAGTTATTAACGTTTTTCAAATTTTTTTAAAAAATAAATGTTTTAAAATTTATATATTAAATATTCTTATTATCATTATTTAAATATTATTTTTATTTTTCAAAATTAATAAAATCAAAATCATGGATTCATTTCATGGACCTATTAAATGTATAATTTTCTTTAATTATATTAAAAATTATTAAATGTGTAATTAGTTAATTTAATAATACACCTCTTCAATATATTAAAACATAATAATATATTTTTCAAAAGTAAATCTTAATATTATTATTAAGTTTTGTTCAAGAAGAGTTAGTTTTTTAATACGTATATATACTCAGATTAGTCAGTAATAATTAAACCAGAAAAAAGTTTGGAAAATATTAATTGCTTTTAAAAAATTTAAGTAAATTACAGACTTTTTTTGTGCTTTTATACATGATGAAAGATCTAAAGTTTTTATTTTTTTAAAAAAAATCTGAAATTATTTTCAAAATTTTTATATTAGAAATATTAAATATAATATTTTGTTAAAATGTTATCAAATTATTTTAATACATTTTATTATGAGACTGATTGGTAAGGAATCTGGAAAAACATTTTAACTTAATTTTAATAGTGAATTATATTAAAATAAGAAGATATTAATTCACTAAATTTTATGAATAATTTAAATAACTGGAATAAAAAATAAAAGGTAAAAATAAAAACTTTAATTAATTTTATTCTAAAAATAAATTTATAGTTTAAGTTTACCAAAAATTATATAAAATATATAAAAAAACCTTTTAATATTTTTATCAAACTATTTTAATAAATATTTAGTTATTAAACTCAAGTTAGCATTACGCCTTCTTATGTAATAAAAGTGAAATATTAGAGGACGTGTTAATTTCTAGCTGATGTTGTCGATTGATTTAAAACAACTTCCTTTTGCGATGAAATTTAGTACTTAGGATCTAAATGGTTCACCTTTGGTTGCAGTTTTGGTAACTTATAATATTCTAACAAGGAAACGATTCTAACTGATTACGAATTACCTATATTATATACATGCCTCTTCATATCTTTAAATTGGTGTAGGAAACATATGATAAGGTTAAAATTATGGTTCAATTTTTCCAATAATTTTAATTGTAATAAAGGGACCTCTAGTTCTTATCACATATTCCCTCCTATCCAAAATAAAAGTCGTTTTAGAGGGATTTTAATTATTCAAAATAAGTGTTGTTTAAGGTTTTTCATGCATATTTATAATTTTATTTTCAAAATTACCCTTTAATTTCTCTCACATCCTAATTATACAGATTACATTTTCAAAGCAGTTCAACATATAATTAATAAGGGTATATCAAACATTTCATTAGTTTTCTTAATAACTGTGCATCTTTCTAAAACGACTTTTATTTTGAATAGGAGGGAGTAGTATACGTTTTGGATTAAAGACCATATTGCATTTTTAACAATAAAATATAGTATGAATTAGTTGTTTTTGGGAATATTTATGCTAAACACTAATGTTGATATAAGTTTGTTAGATCAATATTTTAATCATATTTTAGGCCTCGTCCAATAATGTAAAATTTGAATTTATTTCTTCACTATGTGTTGTTCAATTTTTGTTATTTTATGGTATATTAGCAAAGTTGTAGTTTATTATAATTTATGATTTTTGATAGTCATTATAATAAACAACAATATATTTGTTTACATCATCTTTTAACACTTCCTCGTAATGATGCGTCCACATTTCTTAGACATGACATTAATTAAACCATTTGAATCATTTTCTAAACCTCTCTTCAGCTTTTGGTTTAAATGATTTTTTAATATCTTAATAGGTAGTGCCTCGTTGGTTTCCTCCTTTTAAGTTGGGATTAGTTAGGCCTACTTTCGTAATTAAACAAATAACCCACTGCAAGAAAATTAGTTATTAGCGATAGACAATTACCATGGAAGCGGAACCGTTGGAAATTACCGACGTAAAATCACGTTCCATTGGTACAATTGTCGAGAAAAATTTCAATTTGTAATTGAAAAAAACCCATCGGTAAATATAGGGAAATCAACCCGGTGAATTTTTCGACAAACTATAGCGACGATAAGAAATGTCTTTCGGTAAAGAAAGCGGGAATGCTTAGTGGAGTAAATAAGTTTTAAGTTAACCAACGGTAGTCCGTCAGTAAATTTTGTTCATAAACGTCGTCATTTGCTTTTGGTTCAGTATTTAAAAACAAAACAAAAACGAAGCTGCATGTTTTCATTTAAGCTAAATCGACTACA
>JAOSBP010000001.1:19981801-20003127 GCA_027563825.1 Erythroxylum mucronatum | reverse complement strand
TGGATCCTGGCTTCGGGAAGGTCCCGGTAACAAAAATTTTTGTTTTCCGCACCTGGTACATGTGATGTACCTCCCGAAATTTTCCTACATAAACAATGTCGCGTACTATAGTTTTGAAATCAATTGTAGGCGATTAATTCAATTGGTTAATACTTAGGGGATGTTATCTAAAGTTTAGATGTTCTATAAACTTTAGGGAACATGAAGGATACTAACTATGGAATCACTGTTTGAAATTAAAAGTTTTGAAAAAATGAGTAATGTTAATAGATCTTGGAAGTATAGACGATTAACAACTGATGGTTTCATTAATCTTGAGTTTGTTGAGGGAGTTGAAACTTTTATTCATTATGCATGTTCTCAACCTGCATAAATGGATGGCCTAAAGATCAGATGCTCATGTAAAAAGTCCAAACACATTCGTTTCCTTTCTATTGATGAAGTGAATGAGCATTTATTGAGAAAAAGGGTTTGTCCCAAATTATTTTGAGTGGACACGACATGGGGAACTATTGATGTGTAGCACCTCAAAGGGTAATTAAGTACAATCGCCAGTGCACTTAAATGAGTTTCAAGGGGGATTGGATTTAGAATAAATAATGTGGATGCAAATGAAAATCTTTACATGGAAATGGTTCATGATGCAGCCGGTTATACTTTTCAGGAAAATATAGAAAATCTTAAAAAATAACCAAACCAACATGCAAAACAATTATTTGAAAAGATTGATTGTTGCAAATTGGGATGTATGTTGTATTTTGGAGATGATGTGGAATTACAAGAGTGCAAATTTCGTGGTCAACCTAGGTTCAAGCCTAGAAAGCGTTCTATGAAACAAAAATTAGTACCCTGGAAGCAGATGTATTATTTCCCGCTAACTCCTAGACTTCAAGACTATATGTGTTAAGATATATTATATATATCTTTTATTTAATTTTGGTATTATTAAATAATTGGACATATATGATAATGTAGCTTCAAGATTTACATTGAATTTAATTGGGTGATTTGACTTAGATTCAAATTGATGTGGTTGCTACACTTATTGTTGTGAAAGAATTTTACATAATATTGAAGTCTATTTTTGATAGTGTGCGTGAATCTTTACAGTTAAGATTGCCCACATCTTTGATTCATGGTAGGAGTCTATTTTTGCTAGTGTGTGTGCGTTACGACAGCTGTAGGAGTTAATGAAAAATTTGGGTGGCTACGCATATGAGGTGGAGAGCTGAATGAGACCCACGGTGTAGTAAGTGTGCATGTGTGTGATAATTAGGTGAAGATTCAGTGGTCTTGAATCTACACAGTGAACGTGTCTTTTGCGGTTTGAAAAATGCTCAGTGGATATTAGAAGGTGCAGGGGATTTTGTTCTTCTTGAAGTATGTGGAGCAATTGGGAGATGTGCCATTGATTATCTATCAGATCATGCTTAAAATCTAGCTTGTTCACACAAGAAGCGTAGGAACTAGGAACATTTGAGGAGGGGGCCACTTTGACTTGTGTCACTGCACTGCAACATAAGAAGTTGGCTTAGTTTTGCTGCATATAACTCCATGGTTTTATCTTCGTTTGTGATAGGCTGCACTGATGTGGTGAAGGTTGTGAATATCATGTTTATCGTGGGAGTGTGACTTATCCTGCCTATTTTGTGTGAACAACTTTCTGATCTATTTCAGAGGAGTGAAACTCATCGGGAAGTTGTTCTTTTTATCTCAAGTATTATCATTTTTATTTCCAGTTATTTTAATCACTTGAGTTATTTGATTAATTGTCTTTATTAGTAAGTAGTGTGTGAAAATCCTCTGACGAGGTTAGTACGAGGCGGTCGTACTATTGAGTGTGAAATTCTTTCACGGGAAGTGAGGTTGAGAGATAGTGTCAAGGGTTGAGTGGTATCGGCTCAGTAAAGCCTTGGGTAAATCTATTGTACTTTTGTGAAAGTTATTAAGCTGGGTGAGGGCCCTGCAAACGTAAGCAAGGTGTGCCAAATTGTACTACCAAATTTTTGGTGTTTTTATTATTTCGATTTTGCTTATTTTTATTTTGTTGGTGCTGAATAAGTTTGCGAAAAGTTTGCAAAATAATTAACCCCCTTCGGTTTTTCAATATGCTTATGATGATACTTCATGTCACATGAGATGACATAATGAACATGAACAGGAAGATGAAATAATGAGTCATCCATCAGATGCACTAGAATGGAAACATTTCAATAACACCCATTATGAGCTTACAGCTAAAAGTCGAAATGTTAGGTTGGGATTGTCGACGGATAGATTCCAACCTTTTAGTCAATCCGACCAGCAATATTCATCATGGCCAATCATAATTACTCCTTATAATTTTCCTTCATAGATATGTATGAAAGAGGTATATATATTCTTGACAGTGATTGTGCCAGGGCTTACAAATCCAAAGCATAAAATTAATGTATTCTTACAAGTTACAACCATTAATATCTGAATTGCAGCATCTTTAGGAATATGGTGTTGAGACATATCATGTGTCTCTGAAGCAAAATTTTGTGTTGAGAGTGGCTTTAATGTGGACCATTAGTGATTTTTCAACAGATGCCATGTTGTCTGGATGGAGCACAATAGGGAAATTGGCTTGTCCTTATTGTGGCAATGATTATGATGCATTTTATCTTCCAAACAAGGGCAAAACATGTTGGTTTGACAACCACAAAAAATTTCTTCCTCCAGATCATCTATTTGGATGCAATAAAAAAAAGTTCATTAAGAATAGGATGGTATAAGCACCTCCTCCCCCTCACAAAGTTGGTGAAGAGATATTGCAGGAGATTGAGGAATTAGGCTTGCTGAAAGTTACAAAATTTCAAGCTGATGAAGTTAATACAAGCATTAGTAAAAACTTTGGTTGGACAAAAGAAAGCATCTTTTGGGATTTGCCATATTGGAAAACTAATTTGATACGTCATAATCTAGATATGATGCATATTGAAAAAAATAATTTTTGACAATTTGTTCAATACCATAATGAACATTAAAGGAAGGACAAAAGACAATACAAAATCACAATCTAAATTGAAACTTTTTTGTAGAAGGAATGAGTTACATAAAGATCTTCGCATCGGTAAATATCCGAAAGCATGTTACACTTTGGACAAAAAACAAAAGGAAATATTATGTGAATGGTTGAAAAGTCTAAAGTTTCTCGATGGTTATGTTTCAAACTTGGCAAGGTGTGTGGACATGAGAAAGTACAAATTATTTAGGATGAAAAGTCATGATTGTCATGTGTTTATGAAAAGGCTAATTCTAATTGCATTTCAGAAGTTGCTACCGAATAAGGTTTGGAAAGTAATAACATAATTAAGTTTGTTTTTCAAAAGTTTAACATCATCTGAAATCAAGTTGGCTAAAATAGAAAAACTAGAAAGGGAAATTACAGTAATTTTGTGCAAGTTAGAAGGGATTTTTCCTCTAGGCTTTTTTGACTGTATGGAACATCTACCTATGCATTTAGCACATGAGACTAAACTAGCCGATCCAGTTCAATATCGATGAATGTATCCATTTGAGAGGTAATTCAACAAAAATGATTGTAATTAAAGTAATAACATTTTTTAACAACTAAATTGTAAAAACCTTATTCACTAATATAGGTATTTGCATCACTTGAGGAAAATTGTCAAAATCAAGGCTAGAGTTGAAGGTTTGATGTGTAATGCTTATTTAGTGGAGGAAGCTAGTACATTTTGTTCACATTATTTTGAGCTACATGTTCACACAAGAGAAAAAAAAGTTTCTCGTAATAACGATGGGGGAGGAGCGAGTGATGCTGATGGTAACTTATCCATTTTCACATATCGTGGACGAACATATAGACGTTCAACAAGAAGAATGTTAACAGAGGAAGAAATTGAGGCTGCCCATGGTTACATTTTATTGAACTGTTAAGAGGTCTAACCTTTCATGCAGTAAATTGAAATTGATTATTTGGGTTTTGAAATTTAGTTTTATTCATAACTAAAATACATAATAATATTTTCAAATTATACGAGGAATTTTTATGCGAGCTAATGCTCGACAAAACACAGGATGATATCAATAAAGAAGTTAGAAGACACTTTCCTTGATGGTTCGAGAAATATGTAAGTTTTCACTTACAAATATTGAAATGATTGAATTATAAGATTTAAGTGTTTAAATGACATTATACTGTTTAATATGATAATTTCTTTTGTGTAGGTCTTAGAAAATCCAATAAAGAACAAGTTCATATGTGATCTTACGAAGGGACCTTTGCGAACTGTTAAATCGTATCCGGTGTATTTCATTAATGGATACAAATATCATGGTCATATCATGGCAACAATAAATAGTGGAGTTTGTATACAGGGAGAACTGATGGATTATTATGGTAAAATTGTTAAGATACTTGAAATTGAGTACCCTGCATTGTCAATAAAGCGAAGTGTGATATTTAAGTGTGACTAGTTTGATCCAACTCCAAATGTTGGTACAAAGTGTGTAGCCAATACAATCTAGTTGAAATCAACAAGAGAAGAAGATTTAGACAATTTGAACCTTTCGTGTTGGCAATGCAAGCGATCCAGGTGTATTATGTCCCTTTTCTCAGCTTACAATGAGATAAGTCAGATTGGCTGGCCGTTTGTGAAGTTAAACCTATAGGTGTTTTTGAATCACATGGACAAGGAGAATAGAGAATTGAAAGTGAAGCATTTCAGGAAGATGTTTATGAAACAAATGCATCTGTCACATTTGACGATAATAAAACTTTGAACAATCCATCTAATGAATATGATGAAATTTCATCTGTAGAGGATGACGAGGGCCAGAGATCTGAAGAGGAGCCTAAGTTTGATTCTAATTCTTCAGAAAAAGAAGATGATTTTGATTTACAATTAAGTGATGATAGCGATTAATTTGTGTTTGTAATCGAATATTATATTCAATAAATCAATTATTTCCTTTTCAATATATTGTGTAAAATATTGAATTCAAACTGTTATATTTGTAGAAAATTCATTTAAATATAAATTTCAGGTTGAAATATGCCATCAAAGATAAAACATAATATAAAGCGACTAAGGTTCAAACAATGATTCGAAGCTACTTACTGTCAAGGTGAAGTATCACATCCTGCAGCTGGAACTGAATCACCTCCTCCTCCTCTAGCTACTACACTTGCAAATGAGGCATCACCTTCCGTACCTACTGTTACACCATTCACCACCCCTACATCATCCACTACCCCTATAGTGACAAGAGATATCAGGGGTAAACGATGCGAATGAAGGAGGCAGTCGCCAGCCTAGAGCTAAGGGACGTTATGGAAGAAATTACATCACAATTGTCAATAATTTGTAAGTGAAAATACATAAAATACTATATGTTTATAATTAAGTTATAGATTTAAATTTTAAAAATAGTATTAAATTGTTTGTTTTTACATTAGGTTGATTCCTTCCGAACCAAGCTCAAGAAACATGACATCCAAATTTAATGAGAAGATTGATCTTGAGAGTTATGTATGGAAGAATATCTCTCAGGCCTCAAAAGAATTTTACTATTAGGAGTTTGAGGTACAAAAAATAATATTATTTTCTTTTTTAATTGATTTTTATACATTAATTAGATAAATATTATTACATTATAAGTATTTATTGAATGTTTTTCCTTTTGTTTCAGAAAGAATTTTTTTTGGGATTCTGAATTTGACGCAGTCAATGATAAAGTATGAGAGAGACGAGCACGTACACGCTATCGGGACTTTGTTGGTGCGATACACAAGGCTAGTGTACAACCGCCTTATATTTCTAAACAAATATGGAGTCGTTAGCAGCAGTATTGGATACCACCTGAGGCAATGTCCATTTCAAAGTATAATTCTACCAATAGACGTAGATGACCGGGGGGAGAAAGTCTTCCTGTATATACGGGAGGATCTATATTTATTACCCACCACGAGCATGCAGAGAGACTTGTAAGTATTTACACTTTACATTTATATTTTGATTTTTTTACTTTGCTGTATTTCAATTTAAATTGATGTGTAAATTTTGGAATGAAAATATGTGTATTATGGATAATGATAATGTTATAAATGTCTGGTGTCATATATAGCTATGTTGTTGAGTTATTTTCTTTGTTCAATAGGGGGTAAATATCATAAAAATAAAGGAAACTCTGTCGATTTTTTTTAAATTCTAGTTCACTTATAACATTTTAGTCTTATGCAGGAAAAGCCTATGGGCATAAGGCCTACACCCTGTCAGCTCTTTTTGCACACTCACACTAAGAAGTGTAACGGTATGATATTCGTCAACACCTGATGTAGAGAATTAAATGTATGTAAAATTTAGGGTTTCATATTAACGCTTAATAATTATCACTTACTAATATAAATATTGCCTTCTACTAGGACCAAATGCAAGAAAGCATTCAACGACAGTCTCAGCAGTCTGAAGATGTTGATGAGACTCAAACTTATCTTCGTGCAGTGGGTGGTAGGGATTGTCATGGAAGGATATTCGGCTTAGGTTCATTTGCGAACACATGTTATTCGCAATCCTCCATGTTCAGTACAGTAACATCTAGTAGGCGATCGACAACCAGTGAAGTCCATGAGCTTCGGAGTATAGTGCAGACATTGGCAACTTAGTTGCAATAGTCGATGGAGTACATAGCTCAGCTTCGTAATGAGATAGATGAGTTGAAGGAGAGGGATAGCACCTCATCGCAACAATTAGAGTATCCGCGATCACCAAATCAATAGTGTACTTGTAGTCATTTCATTTGAATTACAAATACTTATTATGTATAATTTAATGTTTTTATTATCAATTAAGACAATTTTAACTTTATATCATCAATCAGCTTTTTGTTTAAACAAATTTAATGTATAAACAAATCAAAATATTATGCCTAAATAATTCATAACTGTTTAAATTATGCATCAACCATAAGATCATCAAATGAAATTTAATGACGGAATTTTTAAAAAAAATAGTTAATCTACTGACAAAAAAACAAAAGTATGTCGATAAAATCAATTCTATTTACCAATAGAAAATAAAAATTGTCGGTAATATTGACAGTGAGTAACAGACAGAATAACCAATTTCGTCACCAACTTTACGGATAGGATTTGCTGCAGAATAACCGTTGATATACTCACCGACAGAACAAACATAACCGTCGGTAATGTTATAATAAAATTACTGATGAAATAACCAATACCATCTGTAAATCTGCCGACGGAAAAATTTTGACCGTTAGAAATTTACCGATGGTCAACCGCACAAACAATCGTCAGCATTTTCACAGACGGTTACATAAATTGTCCGTCAGTAAATTTACTGACGGGCATTCTGTTATTTGTCAGAAATTATTACCTAAAGTTGTTTTTACGACGTCTTGGTCTGTCGATAAATTCTGTCGCTAAACTATCTTACCGATAGAAATGTCCGTCACTAAACAACATTTTTCTTGTAGTAACCTTTCCCGAAGATTATGGTCAAACACTTTAATCCCAACAATTTTTTATTTCTGCAAAATCAAACAGACCACATTTTGAAATGATGATGAAGAAGAAATTTAAGGCTTTCAAAGTTAGCATTATTCGTGCCTTTTGTCCTTACTTTCAACTTGAAAAGACATCTTTTGAGGTAACAGAAATTGTTCAAGTCGATGTCCTACTACCAGACATCAGCCAGTGAAACTTGATAGGTGAGGAAAATGCGATTCTTTAATCCAAGTTAATGTATACTTGCCAGCTAGGAATCAACATTAAGAAGTTTGACGCGACTTTTGGGTCTAATTAGATATGTTTTAGGAACCTAGGAAATTTGTAAACAGAAACAGGCCTGGGAAGCTTGACTACGATTGTTAATTAGCCTGGACGAATCAAGATCTGAAAAATGAAAATAATTTATAATTAATTATACTAGGTTTTCTTGTAATTTATATTTTCCAAAAAACTATAATTTATTTTCGTATAATATTATTCAATTATTTTACTATTCAATTCGCTATACTTTGTTAAGTTTTTGTCTATTCATAAATTTAGAGCAGCATTATATTTAAACAATTGTATTATGTTATGTGTGAAATAACCGATCAATACCATAAGAAAATAAGTGATAATTTTTAAAATATATAAGCTAAAATTAAAAAATACAAACTCTCGTTGCATTTAACCAAATAATTTACTAACATTATAATGATAAATAAATAACTAAGTAACACACTATTAAAATAAAACTTTTTATCTTTCAATGTTGTTTATTATCATTTACTTTTAAATGTAGATGACATCGGCAATTTGTTTTTCATCATTATTCTCTTAAGAATTAGGCTTGTTACGTACATCTGTAAATAGTTGTAAGTTTGGCTAATTAAATCTAATTTTAAGTGTTAATTTTTGTATTTTCTATTTCTTTCTTTCATAATATTGTAATTTTTACATTTGTTAGGAATTTATAAAACTAAACTCAAAACGTTAACCTACTTAGAGTTATTAACAGAATTTAATTGACAAATTGAAAAAAATGAAGACAATTATACTTTCTAATTGTTGAGAATACCTACAAGTGAGCGTCCCATATTGAAAAAAGAAGAAAAAGAAGACTAACATATAAGCCTAATGGGTTACTCCACCTATTACCAATTAGTTTTAAAATGGAACCTCACTTGAATTTGTGTGTGGTCTAACTTTCCTTCTTGTGTAGGCTCGTAGGCTCATTACAAATTTAACACAGTATCAAATAGAAAAAAGATCTTAGCCTCCTATTTGCCCAAAAAGAGGTCCGTTATTTAAGCTTCTAGAAAAGGAATTGAAATCTGCATGTCGCAAGTGATCCAAGAGTATTGTTTGCCTTAAGAGGGAGCCTATTTGACCTCAATCAGAAGTTCAGGCCTGATGAGGATTGTCTACGTACCTCTCCAGATTGTCCAAGTAAAAAGAGACTCACATGTGAGAGGTAGTGTTGAGAATGCCCATATGTGATTGTCCCGTATTGAAAAAAGAGGGGAAAGAATACTAACATATAAGCTTAGCTATTCCACCTATTACCAATTGATTTTAGAATGGAACCTCATTTGGACTTGTATGTAGTCTAACTTTTTTTCTCATGTGGGCCCTAAGCCCATTGCCAATTTAACACTAATGACAACCACGTTAAATAAATGGTATACCCCATATTATGATTATAATTATACATGTATCGATCTTCTTCAAAGTTCATATCAGAAGCGTTGGTAATAATAAATATTTAGTAGCAGTAGCAGAGTAATAGTAGTAGGAGAATAGTAGATATTTAGTAACAGATCATTGTATAGATAAAATGTCTATATATAGTAGAGTGAAGTTGGGTTGGGCCAAACCTAGCGAATCTTACAACGGGAATTCTCGAAGTTAAGGTGGAAGCAAACTAAACTCAACTACTTTGTCTCAACTGAAACAGACGCGTTCCTGAGATGGCTAGAATTGAAGAAACTCTTGGAGAACTTGTTACAGAAGAGGACAGGGTAGTGAAGCATGCGTTGGATGTTCTTCTCCCAGTTAGCACCACCTATGGAGGAGGTACATTGATTGCGAACCATGTCTCGTATTTCCCTTGCAGAGGCAACCTTATTGCGGAGTACCTTGGAAAGATATCGTCTTTGTTGGCATGCACATGGCTGTTATCACTGCTGATCCTAATGAGTGGGTTTGATTCTACCCTCTTCTTTTTTAGCTCTTTTGTTGACAGTGTAATTTAATAATTTCTGCTCTGTGAACTGGGTTTGGTTAGGATTTTTTGTCGGAACTTTGATGATTTTGCAGTTTGAGGTTACATACGTTTCGTCGTTCTCCTGGATTTAATTTGAGTTGGCTAGAGCTTCACTTTGTTTTTCGTTTGTCATGTAGACTTGTGCGTCTTTGCAATTTGTTTTCTTGATCTTGCATGACCGTCGAAGTTTTTAACGTTAGGATTTAGGTTTGGCCATTTCAAGAGAATAAACAATTTGGGCAGGGTTTTGCTTTTTCTGTCATTGAGATGCTCATTTTATCTAAATTTTAGCATGTTAGTGATACAAGCATTTATTGTTGAAAGCATCCCTAAATTTCATACCCCTAGTTCCTTCTTGGATACAACGAAACTATGGTTTTGTATTAATTCTGGATGTGTTTGCAGGAGTTTGATCCTTTCTCACTAAGCATTGATGGGGATCCTTCACTACTAGAAATTAGCTATTCACCAACCGAAAAAACCGTCGGTAAAATATCACTTTCCGTCGGTAAAAGTTAATACCGACAAAATTTGGTGCCCGAGACATTCGGTCGGTAATTGTTCCGAAGGTAAAAATACCGACCGAAAATTTCGGTCGGTATATAGAGACGGTATTTACGACCGTAATTTTGTGTCGGTATTTATATAACGACGGAATCCGTCAGAACAAGTCCGTCGGAGAAATTTAGCGACGGTCATTTAGTCGATCGGTGAGGAGAAGGTATAATCAACGTTTACCGACGGACAATGTTCCGTAGGTAAATGAGTATAATAATTTTTTTTAATTTTATTGTTATAGTTGTGTTGTTATAACAATGTTATATTACATATATACTTTAGTTTTTTTGACTTACGTTATATTATTAATTCACAATATATTAATTTGTATATATTGTGAGTTTTATGAGAATATTAACAAATAATAAAACATACGAAGAATTCAATTTATTAACTAACATTCTTAAAAGAAAGAAGAAATCTTATGTTTCTTAATTGAAAACAAATGACAATGTTATGCTAATTATCGGGCCTCGGCCCCGGAGCCCGACTGCCCCGGGAGGTGAGCCTTATGGGGGCCCATTCCCGAGACATTCTTGACCTAATCCTTGTACTTAATTTTTCCTGGAGGGTCATCTACTGCCAATTGATAATGTGGGCCCAATTTCGGAGCCCAATACTTATTTTCTTAAAATCCAAAATAAATAATTAAATAAATAAATAAATATAAATTAATTATTTGGTACACGACAGTCGGGCTCCGGGACCGGGGCCCGATACTAATGTTGTGGTTACACTTTGCGGTATTCTGGATTGTGAAGCAGCTTTAATGTATTAATTTACATTTTCATGGATAGTAAGGAACTTTAATATATTTAGAGAAAGAGAATAATTTTTTAAAAAGAATTAACATGTATTGAGTTAAGTAGTTTATATATATATGAAGTGATAAAAGAAATTTTAAATTACTTATCTAAATTAGTAGAGGATTTTTATACAAAGACTAATGAATATTTAAGATATTTAGTTTATTATGATCACACATACATGTAAATTGTTAGGAAATTGGAGTAAGATTTCATCTCATACACGGTCGAAGAAAAATAAAATTTTTTGTTGAATTTTTGGAATATCAAAATCACTTTAATCAATAACTTGATTAATGTATAAGCACAATAAATTATAAATCTAAATATGTATTTTATTATAAAGTTTGATTCCTTTTCTTATTGCTACTCCCAAACTGAATTTTAAACTAGATTCATCACCATCAATGTAAATGTATAAACTTTTGACTTCTAACAATATCCACATAAATTAATTGAGAAAACTCCACTAGAGAGGAGTAAGTAAGAAGTGTGATATACTATAAAATCTATATCTATTTATAATAGGGTTTGAGAATTTTGGTAATTTGATAGAACTATAGTTATAATTTCAATTAATTTTAATTATAATCAATACTAATTAAATACCAATTAGGCTCAAATAAGATTTAATATCTCATATTGGTCTTTATTTATTAAATATTCCATGTTTAATTTTTTAAGTTTATCAAACTTTACAATCAAGTCTAACCTAATTAAATTACCTTTTAACATTTGAACCGTTCTTTGTATGTAACCGATTATGTTTGTACATATGTTAGTAATTGATATAAATTATAACCCTAAATCGTATTTAAGATTAGAAAAATCAAGTTCATTTAACTCATCTTTAATTCACTAACTAAACAATTTATATGCATAGATCAAGATTAGTATTTAGCAACATAACATAGCTACCTAAATATATATTAAGAATATCAAAATAATTTTGACTACCATTTATACACATACTTTTTTATATAATTTAATCATTTTATCATATAATGTTATGACTAAACATAGAAAATGAAATTAGCATCTACTATATTTAAGTTCAATTATATTAATTAATATATCCAATGACAACTAATTGAATTACCTTTGACTAAGATATGTTCTAAGTAGTATTAAAATATAACAATTCATATACGAAAAGTTTCGGAGATCTTAAGCTAAATTATCTCTCGTACATTCATCACAATAATAATTTTATAGATATACAAGTAATCTTTTAAATAAACTCTCATATCAAATTAGTTCAGTGAACTTATTATTTAACAAATACTTACACGTTTATTTAAATATTTTCATACTTTAATTTAGAAGATTGATTTATGCTTTTATAAGGAAGAAACATAATAATTGTTAATCTTTTCTATCTATAATATTGAACTTTAATAAAGTAACGGCTAAGAATAACTTAAGGATAATACTTAAGACAATATAAATTTTAAAATTATGATTATATCATATTTTTATTTGTAAAACATATTTATATTGTAGAGTTTATTTTAAAGGTTAGTTAATAAAATAAATATGTATAAAATAAAAGATATATTTAATTGATCATGCTTACGTTGGCAGAAAAGGAATGACTAATAGGTACAGGGGAAGTTGCTTGTCGAGATTCCGAGGGTTGGAAGGAAATTTGCAGTTGATCCACAGAAAAAGGACATGAATCGTCCGATGAAATTGTTATATTCTGATATGGATTCGTATGTAGAAACTCATTCATCTGCTGATGTTCAAAACTTTGTTGTATTTAATTCCGTAGGTTTAAGGGCGACATACCATGTGAAAAAGCTTCATCTTATCGCTATCGTTGGAAAGAAAAACTCTGGACGAAAGGAAAAGTTCCATTCTTGATGCACGAAACCCCAAATTGTTTAGGAACATGAAACTTGAAAGTCATAATCACGAATACCCTACTCATCCACCATATGAAATGTCAATTTAATTTAGTATTGTGCAATTTAATTTTGAACACTCAACCGTGGCCTTCTAGAATTGAATGGACACAAAGCGTTCCTTTTTTTTCGCGAAGAAAATGAGAGTCTTCAAATTAATATTGAATTGTCCTCTTTAAGGCGTGTAACAAGGGCTTAGTTACTTTTATCACGTTAAGAAAAGACATCTACATACTCTAATAAGAAGATACGAAAAATAATTATAATTAGGATTGTAAAAGAAAAATATAGATGTTTAAGAAAAATTAAAGGGAGGTAATTAAAAATGATATTCCAAAGTTGATACGATAATTTTAGAACTTACCGAAAACATGACCCATAATAAAAAACGTTAATGTATTAAGATTCAAGTATAGGATCTTGTAAAAAGATCATAGAAGTCCTCTTTTATCCCTTAACTTTTGTCTCTTGTAATTAGCCTAAGATGTTATTATTATTATTATTGCGGTTCTAATCATTATCGTGATCATCACCATCATTGTCATTATTTTTACTACTATCACTAATAATATTATTATTATTATTGTCAAAAAAAATTCTTCTTCTTCTTCTTCTTCTTCTTCTTCTTCTTCTTCTTCTTCTTCTTCTTCTTCTTCTTCTTCTTCTTCTCATCATCATCATTATTATCATTATTATGGTTATGAATATTCGTGTTATTATGATTATTAGTATTATATATACATATTTATTTCTTTATTTATATTTATCTTTGTAGTTATTGTTTTTATTTTATTTATTTTATTCTATTATATATTATTATTATTTGTATTTATTTATGTATTTTTTAAATTTTAAATTTTTATTTTTGACCATTTTATTTATATATTTGTATTTATTTACTTTTATTATCATTTTTACTTAGTATTTTTCATTACTATTATTTTTTATTATTTACTATTTATTATATATATTTGTTTTTTTATATGAATTGATTTTTTTTGGATGCTTCATATAGGTTATTTGAAAACAACTTCTCTATTAGTTAAGGATAAGGTTGTGTACTATTAGACCTCACGTTTTAGCGAAATTTTCACTAGGTGTTGTTGTTGTAAGACATATGACAAAAGAAACTACAGACTTTTTATTTTAACAATATTAATCGGAAAATTAAGCGGTCATGTAATTCCACTCCTATTTTTTATTGTCATTTTTAATTTTCTTTTTAATTTTTAGTTTCTATATTTCTTTTATATAAAAACAAAAACTTATTTATTTGTTAATGTTATTATAGTTATATTTTTATTACCGATAATAACTACATACTAGATAAAACTTAAAAATAAATTATTTTTCATTAATTAAATTATTTTAATCTCTTATATAATATTTATTATGAAAATATCAATCAAAGTTATTTTATTTTATTAAAATGAAAATTTTTAAATAAATTTTAATGTTTATTTTTAATATATATTAATTATTAAATCAAAATTTTATTTAAAATCTATATATTTTAAAGATATTTTAAATTTAATTATGTTAATTGATAATTATTAAACTAATTTAATTAAATTAAATTATTAAATTATTCATAGTTTTAATTAATTAAATATAATATTAAATTTAAATTATTCATAATTTTTACTAATAATTAATATATTAAATAATTAAATAATATATATTTAGTTAATAGTAAATCAGATTATGAAAAACAGAAAACAAAAATTACTTTTTATAGTTTTATAAATTTTAAAATCGAAGAAATTAAAATTAAAAAGAGAAATAAAAAAATCAAATAAATAAGATTTTTTATTAAATTTAAAAATAAAATTAGAAATTAGAAAAAAAATAGAAATAAATAGCGATTGGATAAATTATAGTGGTGAAAGAAATCACCAATACTGTGACACTTTTTAAGGAGTTGGAATGCGCGAGTAGATTCAGTACACGTAACTTTTGGATTGGCTGAAATGCCAAGATTTGAGACAATCTTATTATGCTTCTTTTAATTTCCAAGATAAAGGGTACGGGTACTGCTTGCGTCCATACACGTGCCAAAACTACGGGGGCTTTGTCAGCATTATCTCTCAACTAGAGAACTGGCTCACGGTAAAGCATAACTACAGATTGCTGCTCTTAACAGTCCAATTATAAATAATTAAATATCAAAGTCCTCGTAACCCTATAACTATGTAACAAGCTTCAATCGTAACGTACAAGTTGTTAGAAGTGTCTAATTCATTTCTGAAAGTTAATTCAGGGAAAAATTTATACATTGTTATAAATTCTAGAATGCTCTTATAATTGTTCAATGTACGATTCTTGACACGCCCTCTTAGTTCAGAGCAGGACTGGATATCTGATGGACATATTGGGCAAAAAAATATAACCAGACATCGCCTCAAACCATCGAGACAAACTGGCTCTGATATCATGTTAGAAGTGCCTAATTCACTCCTCAAAAGCTAACTCAAGAGGAGGAAGTTTGTACATTATTATAAATTCTTGAATACCCTCGTAGTTTTATGAAATAAGATTCCTAACCCAATTTTCCTAGTATCATTGTTTTCTAACATCCCTTTTATGTTCTGCTAAAGTTAAGCTGATGTTCGAAATCAAAGTTTAGGATCGAATAGGTACTCGTGCAAATGATGATTTTAACATTTTTTTTCTTCCTATTATTATCGTGAAACTTCTTTGTTATTTTACAAAATAAAAGTAAAACGTTTGTGTTAACATGATTACAATTGATATTTAATAGTTTGTAACATCAAATCGTTTGCATCATCCATTTGGCTCGTTATAGTCCAACTTGGAGTGACCAGAAATACAAACAAGAGACAAGTAGGCTAAAGGTTGGTTCGATGGTAACACATATTAATTTACTTTCTTTGTTGTTAAGCATGAAATGACATCTATTACAAGTGATAAGCAAGGTTTGTAATGAAGTAAACAAGGTGGTTTTCTCGAACAATTGGAGGCTTGCACTTGACAAAGTTTGTCGTGGTTGATAATTTTTGTAATAGTGTTCCGATATTGTACGGTTGAATTTTCAATGACGGTATTTTAAATAGTATTAAAACAAATAAAGAAATGATCACTTTCTCATTACTGTAAAAAAATGATTTACTTTAAAAAATATATTGAAAATTTTTAGTTAGAGATTTTTATATTTTAAAAATTAGCATTTATTTTATAATATTATTTAAATATCACACAACTCTGTCTGCCTGACTAGATCAACCAGATCTGGTCGTTCAATGGGCTGGATCATCAGAATTGAGCCTGATGTAGATAGACCAAGCGTGTCGTCGCTAGGTTTGCTGTAGATGGATTTTACTGAGCCATCTCTCAGAATCTACAAAATCGGAGGAGTTGTTGTTCCATAGCCACCTTTTCGACCCTTCGTGGTTGAGTTTTCGAACCTTTGTGGTTTGAGGCTGCCACTTTCTAAGTGGTATTTGCTTGTTTCCTACTTTAGGAGTGGTTAGGTATAGACGGCTTAGCCGTAAAAACCTTCGTATCTTTTGGAGTTATTTTTCATTTTATTTAAAATTATATAATTTAAAAGAAATAAATTTTATTATAATGTTATTTTAGAGTTATAATAAAAGAAAAATTAACCGAATATAACTAAAACATGTGTATAATAGTTAAAGTGTTAAACAATATTAAACGGAAGCAAGCGATGGCTTTCAAATCATAATAATAATAAAATAAAAAAAGAACACATAAGTTATCCATTGTAATTACTCATCTATCCTGAAGTGATCTTCCTGAAAGCCCATTACCGTCTTATGAGGCTTATAGCCTAAAAAATGGGCTTGATCCATAGAAGTGATCTAGCACATGAAGACTTGAGCATCGCCATGACACCATTCACAAGTTGGCTACAAAGAGGATTCTAGATCTTCTGTCCAATTTTTATGGTGTCTTATTGTGTCCAATGAATCTCAGCCATTCATTTATGCGAGCTCTACGTTTATTTATGTGGAGTTCACGCGGGACCTACATAAATAAATGGCTGAGATTCACCGGACACAATAAGACACTATAAAACTGAACAGAAAATCTTATTACTGCAAAGAGCTACTGCGTTTGTAGCTGAGATGACAGTTTGCCCTCCTCAATTTCTATTCAGTAATGGATCAGTTCAATTAAGTGAATAAGAAAGAGCTCAAAGTTGATGTATCAATCCTCATTATGCAATTAGATTCAATGATGATGACGCTTTATCATAACCAATTATACATAATTATGCGAAGTGATCAAATAACATAATCTTTATTTGGTTATCTTAAACTTCAAGAATCAGTGAAAAAAAGAAGAAGAAATTAAACAGTATCTTTATCATCAACCTAGTACAGCATACCTAACAAAGAAAATCTCAGCCATAGAGCTTTCATACCTTCTACGACTGACATTCCAATGTAGCATTGGTGCCATCTGTTACAACCCCACATTGCTTTCCCAGCTTGCTTTTATTTTATTTCCTTTTCCACTCCATACTTGGCTTGAAAGGAGGTCTTGTATTTAACAAGTTACTACACATGTAAATATATATATATTTGTATATCTGCTGAAATATAAAGAGTGAGAGTTGTCCCATATTAGAGAAAGAGAAGGAAGTAAACTAACATATAAATCTAGTGGGCTATTCCACCTATCACCAATTAGTTTTAGGATGGAACCTCACATGGGCTTGTATGTGGTCTAGCTTTCCTTCTCGTGTGGGCCCTAAGGCCCATTGTAAATTCTAACATGGTATCAGAGCCAGGTTGCTCTTATGTTAGTCGTTAACACCAAAATGATAGATTATGTCACGTGTTAGATCCACACGTGAGGAGGTGTGTTGAAATATAAAGAGTGAGAGTTGTCCCATATTGGAGAAAGAGAGGGAAGTAAACTAACATATAAGTCTAGTGGGCTACTCCACCTATCACCAATTAGTTTTAGGATGGAACCTCACTTGAGCTTGTATGTGGTCTAGCTTTCCTTCTCGTATAGGCCTGTAGGCTCGTTGTAAATTTCTAACAATCTCAACTATATTATATTTTTTAGTTAAGAAATAGACAACAAACAAATACAACATGATTAAAATAAGGTTGTGTGATAATTATTGTAGATCTGAAATAGTTTTTAACGTATAAGCAGTTAAACCACAAGAGACTCAACATAGTATACCCTTAATTCTATATAAAATCTTTGACAATGATGATTCGAGCTTCTTGTTGCAATCTAGCTTAAATTAAAAGCTTAACGTAGCTAATCAGAAATATGCCGCTTTGGGACCATTTGTGGATGTATTTAATTAAATGTCAGGCTCAGCTAATAACCTTGATGCTGTCTCATTGGTCCTTAGACCGTACTGGTCACTTTCTCTTGGCCTACCAAGCTAAGTAAATTAATTGCAATCTGTCTCTGTCAGTTGTGTTAATCGCACTTTACTTGTAATCTTCTAACATTTGCCAAGCAAGTCTCGCTGTTTCAAAACCTTAATTTTGTTTTTGTGTTGATGCAGATGCACAAAGTCAATCCCTTTATTACATGTACACATCACAATTACTTCGATCTTCAGCATGCTGCTCCTAAATTATTGCAAAATGAGCAGTAATTAATACACTCCGTTAGCGACTAAAGTTAAGATAGCCATTAGGCGTCGTTGCCTTTTATCATTTAAGGATAAAATCAATCTTGTTTATGTGAATTTTTTTTTTTTGATTTGAGGAAACCTTACAGGCGGGTCAAGCGGGCTCACCTCTCAGAAGGTCAAGTGGCTACATCCTATCAGAAGGTCAAGCGGCTACACCCCATCACGGAGGGCCTCACTAGTCTCCACCCATAGGTAAAACCCCGGCTGTCCCAGGCTCTTACAAAAGGGGCTAGCAAGGAATCGAACCTGGGACCTAACCGAAGTCAAGCCCCGCTCTCAACCATCTAGCCACACCCCGTAAGGGCGTTTATGTGAAGATCACTTAACTAATTCTCTTATAAATATTAATAAGTTTATAATATCATTGATCTTTTCTCTTGTAGATTCATCGAAACTTCAATATATTTTGTAGTATTTTTAAAATGAATTAAACACTTTTATTTATAAGGATTAAGAGTATTTTATGATATTAATGAAAATATCAAGTCTCACTTTTATAGGTGATTATCACTTTTATAGTGATTTCTAATTATTTGGAATTAACATAAAAATAAATAATTTTTATTCCTATAGTAGGACCTTATTTAGTACTATAGTCTTAAAAATATTTGAAGTCATTTACGTAACTCCTATAATATTTTACACACATTAAGTTACTTCATTTTCAGTTTTATTTGCATTTGTGTGCACAAGGACTAAACTATTCAATTTGCTTAATATTAAGAGCTTAATTTGATTTTTAAAAATTTTAGAGAGTAAATTAAAACTTAGGAAAAGACGTATTAGTAATAAAAATATATGAGTGAATGTAAAAGAATATGATGATCTTGAACGGAATCACAAAGTTCTGAAAATTTTTCAACGTAGCATAAGATAAAAAGAATATCAAGTATTGGCAAACCATACTAGGACTATTTGTTGTGTTAGATAATGCACTCTTTTGAAGCGTGGTTGATGAAATTGGTAGGTTCAATAGGAAAAGAACATACAAAACTTCATGTATAACTGAAGACGAAAGGACGTTTATTTAAAACGAAGCACATGTAACACACGTACTTCTATTCTATGCCTGGACAAAAAGTTGGAGAGAGACCACTGCTAGAATAACGCTCCCTGAAAGGCAACACGCTTGCCGTTTTTCATGCTTTGGTTTCATTTTACGACCAAGCAACTCCTTGCAAGCAAATACTATAAATTGAAAATTTCATCATATACACGCAAAACATTACACCAACTTGCCATGTGATGTTTTTTTTTTTTGGAAAAATCAGAACTTTATAAAGAATAAAAAGTTATGTACAAGCAAGAATTACCAAAGGTAATTTTATAACACGCAAAAACAAAATAGCATGCATCTAACTGCCCTGCCAGCAATTGCTCCGAGTCAAGACTTAAAGCCTGTCAAAATAAAAGGTGACAAGTTCAAGCTCAAAACAAACACCACAAATGCCCAGTTATACGCTAAACAATAAAATACTAACAACTACTACTCATTATATCAACAGATACTTAAAATACAATAGCAAACACAGACCAATCCCATAGACAATCATGGTAGCATCAAATCCTGCTAATCTGTATGTATTTGCTCTATACCCACAGCAGCTGCCATAGGTAATGGTTTACAGTTACCTAGCAAAATTTCATAAAATTCGAATTGCATTTGGAACGTCGTTGAAGCAACATGCCATGTGATGTTAGTTTCGATGTTTTCAACACTGAAACGAAAGTTTAACTAATAAGATAAAAAGTTTAAAGTTTAAATGATTCAACAGTATTAGATTGTTATGAAATTGATTAAAGATTGAATAATAAAATTAAAGAATTTAAAAAATAATTAAAAAATTGTTCTTAATTATAAAAAATTTAAAGTTTAATTGAAAAAGGAGAATGTTAGATCATAAATGAAAAATAATTAGTTTATTTTTGTTTATAAAAACTAACCAATTAATTAATAAATAAATTAGTTTTAACAAAAAATTATTAAATAAAAATCAAACCGAAAAATTGAAAGTCGAATTAATCTAGTATCGAACCTGTTAAACTTGTCAAACTGGTTTAATTTTTAAAACATTGGCTCCTACCAAAAACTAGCATCATCTTATTTAAAAATATAATTTAATGAAATCATACTAGTTCGTCTCATTTAAAAATATAACTGAATGGAATCATACTTTTTTCTCATTTAGTTGTTTTATTGGTTCTTCTCAATTACACATCATTAAAAAGAGAAGCACCTCTTTAGAATCTAAATGTACTTAATATTTTCTTTTAAATAGATTTATTCATTAATTTGTCTCGGTGTCAAGTGAATTATAATTGGACAAAAATTACATCCATTTAAGAAATAAATTCAATCTATTGAAATTCTTTTTTTTTTGGGTCCAAATATTGAAATTCTAACTTACATCAAATATATACTGTTAGGTCTCAACAATTATAATTGAAAAATTTTACATTATTTACGAAATAAATTCAACTATTGAATTGAAATTAGGGATGGCAGTGGATTTTTAACCCGATTAATATCCGCACTATCCGATCCAATGGATTTGGATATAGGTAGTAAATCGTAAAAACCGATGGATATGGATATGGATATGGGTTGAGTCATAAAAAATAGATATGGATATGGGTT
>JAOSBP010000001.1:19949785-19978282 GCA_027563825.1 Erythroxylum mucronatum | reverse complement strand
TTTTTTAATACATACAAATCAAAATCTTGACTTATTATTATTAAAGTAATTTTGATTTGGAGCGTCCGCAAAAATCTCTCTTTATATTTTCTATTTAGAAGTTATATTTTTATGTGTTATACAACTCGATAGATATTCAAAAACCCAAACAACTCAATGGATTTGGATATGGGTAGTAAATCGTAAAAACCGATAGATATGGATATGGATATGGGTTGAGTCATTAAAAAATAGATATGAATATAGATAGAGTAAAACTCGAACCGAACCCTACCTGTTACCATCGCTAGTATACCCGCAATCTCTTTTGGACACTTACGCTACGAAACTAGATTCCAGTTCCAGCAGATGGTTTATAGAAGTAGTCCTACTTTTTAAGTTTTGCTGATCTAGTTGTAGTAGCTCCTCCTAATCTAATAGGTTTTAATTTTTGCTGGGGTTTAGTTGTAACAACCCCGTGAGTCTTCTAGTCTAAGTTTGAATTGCAATAATAAACTTAAGGCTATATATAATTTTAAAAATAACTAAAAACAAAAATATTTTAAATATTTTAAATATTAATTAGGTCGAAGTCATCAGTTAATTTTAAATTTCAAATTATGAATTAAGAATTATATAATTTTTGAATTTGTGTGATTTATATACAAAGTCTAACAAACCTTTGAGACTTGTAAGTTTTAACTTTTAGCATTCGTCCGCATTTAAACGTTTTGTGGTGATCAGATCTCCATGGGAGTCAAAAGGATAATAGTCTGAATTTGGGGGAGAAGAACTATAAGTTTATATAATAAACAAATTTGTTTTTTAAATACATTTTTTTAAAATTAAAAGAAATTATATTATTAAAAAATAACAAAAGGTACACAAACCACGTTACAATGGTACACTTAATCTGTTCACAAATCTGTCAAAATAACCTACTAGATAAATATATACAGGAGAAAGTGCATTCTGTTTAGAGTTTGCAATCATGACAGCTCGAACTCAATTAATAATCGTATCTGATTGATATTTTTCTGTTTTAAGCCTCCTATCACGTTCCTTCAAGAGATCCAGTAGAACTCCTTGGGTTTTCCATGCTTAATGCTATCAATAATGCTTTTTTGAGCTTGTTTACACAAAACACGAATTAGATTATTGATTCCAAGCCACTTGTTAATTAGAAGTTGTGTTGAACCTATCAAGATTGACACATAAAAGCTTAAATATCCTTCAAGGCCTCGAAGTAATTGAACGTATAGCTTAAACTTTTCTAAAATTTTAAGTGCAAGATTTAGTCCTGGTCTGTTATTTCCATTTAAGTTTAGCCAATATTGATGATGTTTTGAATTATCTTCTTCTTTTTAATCTAACTTTAACCCATAAACGATCTTTGATTATTTAAATTCTAATGATTTATAAATGAAATATAGAATTTAACTTTTATTCTATTTTTATTATTTCTTTTAAGAGTCTTTAGAATTGAAAGCTAGTTGTCTCAAAAAGATTGATTATAGAATTTAACCAAATATTTAAGTTATTGTTAACATATAAGTATTCATAATTCAGATATTAGTCATGTTAGTGAATACATAAAATTAATTAAGTTTGCCTCACACAAAAGCTTAAGTTATTGTGGTGAAACGGTCACTTAACATGGTATCAGAGCCTTTATGACCAAGTGGTCGTGAGTTCAAATCTTTTCACCCACTTATTATTCAATACAAGGTAGAGTAAGCCTATGCAAGTTTCGAGCCCAAAGGGCTTTCACTTGAGGAGGTGTGTTAGTAAATATATAAAATCAATTAAGTTGACCTCGTATAAAAGCTTAAGCTATTGTGATGAAACGGTTACTTAATAAATTTTTTATTTAAAACGAGTGTTTTCACACCCACTTTTCTCAATTTCATATAAATTTTACAATCCTTTTCAACACTTTAATGTTTTTTAGAGGGACAAAACACTTCTAATTGTACTAAATTATCGTAATCTAGTAAATGGATTCGACCCCATTCTTTATCTCCTATAAAATCAACACTTGAACTACGAATCTTGACCTAACACCTATATTTACCAACTCGCACTTTTATTGATTACATCTCAGAAGGTTTTTCTTTCCTCCAATCAAGTGTTTGAAGCTTAAGTGCTTGAGATAGTCGGAAACCGGAGTCTCGCAAGTTACATCAAAACCTAAGTTCAGTTTTAGGGTTGCACTGCACCTAACTGGAGTTGTCCTTTATATGGCAGTCATGTCACGATCTCCACCATTGTTTATGCTCAACGTACTCAACTCTTGTCCAAGATGTGACGTATGCCAGCTTTGTCAGTTTCCTCCGTCATTTTAGAACGAAACACGGTTTTAAAGTTTTACAATGTCTAAAAAGAGAGTTCATCAGAAAATAAGAAATCATCACACCACTCTCTCACCGTGTCCCGTTTGCATAAATTCATTTGCAGAATAAATCGATATGAAGCAAAGGAGAATAACAGGAATAAGTAGTCAGAAGTAGTCATAACAACTGGAAGCGCAAAACAGACATAAAATAAGTGATGAGATCGTTGTGACACGAGGTATCAAATGAAAAAAATGCAAAGCAGCATGATTCAGTATCAGGGGAGACTGTCCTTAGAAAGTGCCCAACTCATCCTGAAAAGTTAGCTCAAGAAAAAGAAGTTTGCACATAATTATAAATTTTTGAATGCTTTTATAATTGTCCGATGTGGGATTCCTGACACACCTCCTCAATCCAGAGCAGGACTGAACATCTGATGGATATATTAGACAAAGGGATATAACCGGATATCACCCCAAACCATCGAGACAAACTGACTTTGATGCTATGTTAAAAAGTGCCTAACTCACCCCTAAAAACTAATTTAAGAAGAAGAAATTTACACATAATTATAAATTCTTGAATGCCTATATAATTGTCCTGTACCTGAAAACTGTTTCGAAGACAAATTTATCCATCCAAGTCTATTAAATATACGTGTGGATGAAATAAAAAGCATCTTTTTATTTATCATATTTTAAATTCTCATGGTCGATATTTGAAGATGGGACATGTATTAGATTCGAATCTTTGAATGCCCTAAATTTTCAATGTCATAGAAAGTGTGGAAGAAGTCATTATTTTTAATTGAGTATATAAAAGTCCTAGTTATTTAAATATACACATTGTGACCGGAGATAATCCTGTTTCTCGATATATAATATGCACCTATTCAAATTCAAATTGTAATAGAAAGAGAAACACTACTATCTCTTTGCTTCCATGTCAATTCAAAGCTTTACACGTTCGAATTTGAGTGTTAGGTCATTAAACTTGACCACAAGACTGTGACATGTTAAATGAGTCAAGGTTATTATACTAGGTGTGGTTAAGCAATTTAGAGTTTTGATTATCATAGACTATTAGTATGTTGATCGACTTGACTTGAATTATACCAGGTTTGGTTAAGCAATTTTGAGTTTTGATTATCATAGACTATTAGTATGTTGATTCACTTGACTTTGGTTAGGTGGATTAATTAAGGGCATTTTTAAATAAATCAAACATCAAAATGTGTTTAAGAAGAGGATTATTTGTTGACCGGGAGTGCATTAATTGGTTGGATCGTATACAAGTTAACCTAAGAAGTGATTAACCGTGATTTTTGGATGAAAACCATAATGAAGTAGCAAAAATGGTGATTTGAAACAAGAAAAAAGTGAAAAGTTATGCAAAGGATATATGTGTAAAGTGATGTATTAAAACTTTACTTTTAAACATATCTTCTTTCTTCAACAGGCGAATTTACTGGTTAGACATGGTAATTTAGTTGAAGATGTCATCCATCAATTAAATTAGTGTACTCAAGTTTAGTCACTTTCTTATATTCTTAGTTATTAAGTTATCATAAGTTTATAAATATTTCACTTAAAGCAAGTTTTTTTATAAAGAAAGAATTAAATTCATTGTTTTTTGCAATTACAATAACAACAACAACAATATTCAATATAAATATGTTGAAATATAAGAGTGGGAGTTTGTTCCACATTGAAAAAAGAGAGAAAAGAAGACCAACGTATAAGTCTAGTGAGCTATTCCACCTAAAACTAATTGGTTTTAGGATTGAACCTCACTTAGGCTTGTATGTGGTCTAACTTTCCTTCTCGTGTGGGCCCGTAGGGCCATTGTAAATTCTAACATGGTATCAGAGCAGGTTGCCCTTATGTTAGTCGTTAACACCTCCGAATGATAGATTATATCACGTGTTAGATCCACACGTGAGGGGAGTGTGTTGAAATATAAGAGTGAGAGTTTGTCCCACGTTGAAAAAAGAGAGAAAAGAAGACCAACATATAAGTCTAGTGGATTACTCCACCTATCACCAATTAGTTTTAGAATGGAATCTCATCACTTAGATTTGTATGTGGTCTAACTTTTCTTCTTGTGTGGGCCCGTAGGCCCATTGTAAATTCTAACAAAATCATACTGATATGTATATCGAGAGAGGTTTAATAATATGCAACTTTCATAATTACTTTAAAAATAATAAAAATTGATAATTTTACGTGATTAAGATAAATGTAATCGTTCTCTTAAAATATTGTCCAAAGATTTTAAATAGGATGGATTGAATAATTTTAAGTTGTGTGAACTCTTAATGGGTTGAGGAGATCAGAGTTGTATGATTTACCTAAGGACTAGTATTATATAAGATTTAGAAAAGGCTGATCTTGTGAACGTAACTTGTACCCAAAAACTAAAAAGGAACAAGTTTTCGTTAGCAAATAGCAACCATTTAAACCTTGAAAGGGCGAACCAGATAACAGAGAATTACAGTGTGTGCGTGTTGGATAGTTGTCCACAGTATATATTATCCACAACCAGCGTTGTATGTGTCTTAGAGCTCATCTTCTTGGAAAAGACCAAAATCCATCATTAATTTTATAACTTCCAAGAGCTGCGACAGTCACTTTTTGTCCTCAAATATCTACCATTATATATATATATATATATATAAATAATATTTCTTATTAATAATTCCCAACGTTTTAAAAACTGAACCGGTGATTGAACCGGAAAAGTAACTAATTTAAGGGTTAATGGTTCAACCAGAATTCATCTGTGGTTGAACCGGTGATTAATAAATATATAAAATTTTATTTTAT
Source organism: Erythroxylum mucronatum (assembly GCA_027563825.1). Classification (NCBI taxonomy): domain Eukaryota; kingdom Viridiplantae; phylum Streptophyta; class Magnoliopsida; order Malpighiales; family Erythroxylaceae; genus Erythroxylum; species Erythroxylum mucronatum. The sequence goes on along the minus strand of JAOSBP010000001.1, from coordinate 19,973,145 downwards.
ACATTATATATATAAGATAATTTTTAAACATATTATTTAATTATTTATTTTTCTAATTAAAAACTTAAATCTTTAAATTTCAAAATATACAATTTTTACAAAAAATTCGCCAAACACGACTCAAAATAAAATAACAAAGCTCACTAGTCATATTTCATCAAAAAGATTAAAGAAAGATCACTAATCATAATATTCATTCAAGTTAAAATTATCAAAATCAAGGCATTTTATATAGACCGATCGGTTCTTTCTTTCACCAGTTCAACGGTTTTTATCGGTCCGACCGCAAAAGGAACGGGTCAATCACTCGCAAAAAATACGGGCTAAATCGAACTATTTCATACTCTGGTTCACAAGTTCTTCTGTTCGATCGACCGGTTCGGTCTAATTTTTAAAACACTTATAATTCTATTTATTTCCGTAATTGATAAAAAAGGACATTTTCACGTTTTTCCGGGGCCCCACCACCACGCGTTAGCCAATGGAGATCCATTAGGATGAAGCTCACACGCAAGACTTTTTACCAATTTATAACTGTGACTGAGGCCAAGTCAATTGCACGTGTTTGTGTTTAATTGGTTGTTTGGTGGAAAATCCTTCTTGGCACACGCACTCTATAGCCACAATTTCCATGGATATGCGTGGCGTCCCTAACCGCCCTTCGTGGTAGTTATTATCCTGTGCTTCCCTGTTATCGTATTCCCTCGGTCCAATCTCGTCACACGTAGTGGCTTGTTGAGAGAAAAAGAATAAAAGATTGTAGAGCTGATATAGAAAGTTGAGGAATTTTTTTCAGCTACCTGTCAATTTATTTAGAGACTCAAAAATGAAAAATACGTAACTTTAATAATAATTTTAGATTTTCTGTTTCTAATTTTTATATTCTAATAATAATATAAGAATTTCACCTTTAGACATAATTTTTTAATTCTAACAGTAATAAAATTTATTACTCTTTTAATAATTCCAATTTAACCTGACATCATCTCGTAATTTATTAAGATACAAAATTTGAAAAAAATATATAAAGTGTCAATTTTTATAATGATTTAATAATATATATTTTAAAAATAATAATATTCTAATTTTTTAAATTAATTAATTAATTAATATTTATTTGACAAACAATTTTATTTCAAAAAAATCAATAAATGCAAATATTACGGTGGGAGTGGAAAAAACTACAAGCTTAAATAAGTATGAAATTACAAATTTACCCATTACGTTCTCTGTATTTCGGTTGTTAAGCACATGCTAGTGCCACGTTATATAGTCTAGCTTACGGCATCCGCAGCTATAAATAACGGCCCCACTACCCTCCATCAGGACCCCACCGGCGACTCAAATCTGCACCGTACACAGACTCAGATTCCCCTACGAGTTTTCCCATCAACGGTCTACAACGCATCAACGTATCTATGACCATTCAAAGCAGCAACGTCTTACAAAATCCACGGAATTGCCACCTGACCTGACCTGACCCGAGAAAAATCTCCCTTAAAAAAGAAACCTAGTAAATAAGCAACAAATTCCTTTGCTTGTTGTTTATATTATTAATTTAATTTCCAACCATTTGAGAATTTGAGAGACACACATACACAAATAGAGAGAGAGAGAGAGAGAGAGCTGTGTCTGTTCTGTGTCTGTGCAGAAGAATATAAAGCAGAGAACAGAATTTGAAACAGAGTGAAGGAGGGGTTACTCATAAGCCTTTCTGGATTTTATAAATAATTCTGTCTTGGGCTTCAATTTTTACTCTTGTTAAAAGAGAGATAGACAGATAGATAGAGAGAGAGAGAGAGAAATGGCATATGAGGTAAGTAAAGGTTAAGTTTGGTTCTTGGGGTTTTTTTTCTGGGTTGAGAGGAGGTGGGGTTAGGAATTATTATGAAGAAAGTGAAGTTTAGGAATGTGAAGGAGCTTTATGGTGCTAGTGGTGAGGTTTTTGATGCAAAGGTAGAATTTTTATGGGTTGTTCTATGTTTTGGACTCTCTCTCTCTGCTCTGTGTTCCATCACTGGCTTGTTTCTAGTTCTAAGATGGGAATTCTTATTGATCATCGGTTCTTCTGATTTTGTTCATTGAAATATATGTTCTTTTGAGTTGGATTTGGATCAGTTGATAGAAAATTCTGGGTTCCTTTTATATTTTCTTTGTTTGATTACTTGGTTGTTAAGGATAACTTTTCCCCACGCTTTTTTATGCTGAGAAAACTTGCTCTATGTTTCAATTGTTTAATTTAATGACGCGTTATATATCTCCATGCTTCCTTGAACAAGCCTCTGATATGTTCTCCAGTTGTTGGATGCAGTATGCTGTTGATTTTGATTCATCTTGCATTTGTGAACAAGAGTAAACTGAGGTCTTATAGTTTCTGCTACACTTTTCACTTTCCGTAAACTTTGAAATTTGGACGGTGTGAAATTACTACTTGACTAGTTGTTTCTTCAATAGTCCCTCTTGTATTATCAACAATCTATAATATTATTTTCTTATGGTTTTCTGTCATTCGTTATTTCTTGCAGTCGTATGTTTGCAACTCTGCATCTATGTGAATGACCAACTTAGAAAGATATTGTCTTTTGTGTCTTGCAATGGTTACTTCCAGCTATGGAAATATGACAAGTGTTGGTAATCTAATTCTAATTCGTATCTACTGCAATTTATAATTTCTATATAGATTACACCTGTACGTAACGGCAGTCATCGGATGCAAGGACCGACAGATGCAGCAGATCACATTGTTGAGTTGAATATGGTGGGAAATTTTTTCCAAATATGGTTTCATTTTGATTCTTTTGGTGCCTTATTTTGTTGATTACTTAAAACATGTGAGGAATCATATCTGAGAATATAATAAAAATTTATCATTTTAAAATGTTGGTGACTTCAATTTTGTCGGGGAGCTTGAACATTTTCAGTCGGTAGTTTTGAATGGGACAAAATTATTTACCAGCATTGGCAACATTTCACCTACTTTAGGATTGATATTGATTTTCACAGGTTATACTAATAAACGAGTTACAATAAATTTTGTTTGTGTAGATGTTTAGTTTTACTCATTGTTTAATAGTGTCGCGAAATATGCTGCCCTTATGAGTGCATGTTGGACATAAATTGCCCATTTTCTGATTAAAGCTCTTCATTGCACATTTCTCCTGTGCTTTTATTACTTCAAAATTGGTCCACTTTTGCTTTTGTAATGGACGATTTTACATCTTGTAGGATTCTAAGTCAATGAAAAGTTAAGTGTGATAATCTTCTTTGTGTATCTACTGTGGTTGCATTAGTTTAATTTTGTCAACATTTGTGTAAGGCAAGTGGATCAGTGTTAAATCTTGCTTTACTAGAACAGTATAATCTGTACGGTGTACGGTGGATACATCAGATGATCCTCTTCTTTTTTTTTTTTTCTCTTTGTGAACATCATATTTCTCTTATAATTTGGTAACTCAAATTTGTACTCACTTCTTTCCGTATTTTCTCAGTCAATTCCCTAACGTCTGAGGACTGAGTACTTTTTCCCGTTTCATTACTAATTAGCTCATGGCTTTTAGTTGTTTTCACATTGCAGCGATCAGACTACACTGTGAAAGGAGCTGGAAATCAACACTGTTCGAGTGGTAAACTCCATGTGAAGGAAGAATCTGGGTCATGTGCAAGTCCCAGCTCGTCTTTTCTGCTTTCTGAACAGCAGGCATCACCAGTTGGGAGGAAGACTGATGGAGATCTTTCGGATAACACCTCCAGGGAAAAGGTTTGCTCTCATGGGGATCCTGATATCTTGTCTGGTACAAGCAGTGGACATAATCGGAAACAACATTTAAGCAGTGAAATTAGTAACCACGCAAGTGCATGTTCAAGTCATGATTCAGTCTCTGAAAATGAAGAAAGTAAAGACACACCGAGAGCATCTGATATCTCAGTATGCACAGAAGTAAAAGTCGATGCTTTCCAAACAGCTTCCACAAATCTCAAAGCAGCTCAATCTCATGAAAGACGTTTTTCAAGTCAATGTCAGACATCGAAAGAAATGGAGGCTTTTAGTGATAACATATCTTGCATCAGCGGTTCGAAATGCTCTGAGAAGGTTACTGTTGATAGCAACAGTGACATAGAAAAAAATGTTGAACATAGTTCTGCTTCAGTTGATTGTTATCTTTCAGCGGAAAAGGCTGTTGACTGCGGTGTGGCTAGAAAGCATGTAGATGTTATGGAAAAAAGTTACCCGAGAAACCAAATTAAACTCAATAAAGAATCATCGAATGCAGTTGATTTTACTTCAAATAAATTAGACCTATCAGAAATTTCTTCTCAGAAAAATTCGCATGTTGGTGCCAGTTCGATGAAGGTGATTAATCCAGATTCTTTTTCTGTAATTCAACAAATAATATTTTCTGCATAATCAGAATGCAATAAATTTGATGTGTTTTTCAATGTTCCAGGTAGAACCTTCTGAGTGCTCTGTGGAACAAGTTGAACCTCCATTGGCAAGAGCCGAAACTCTTATGATTCACGATCAAATGCAGGATGTTAAGTGCTATATGAAGAAAACAAAACGTGAAGTGAATGATGGAGAAGTGGCTGCTGAACTGGATAAATCTTTGCATGAGAAGGAAAATTTTAAGCTTCGTATTGGTGATGAATCCAATGCACGTGGAAATGCTTGGCAAACTCAGCAAGTCAACCAGGGCGATGCATCAGGTCATTTGGAGGACGAAGTAAGTGTATTCACCTCAATTTTTTCTTCAGGACCTTATACTTTCCTCTTGCACTGTGTATGGCATCATTAATAGGTTTGCTACACATTGAATAGAGCTCTCAAAGAGCTCTGAGTATTATGTCTGTATATTTAAATAAAAGCACAAGTTTGTGGAAGCTAAAGTAGAAATGAATAAGGTTGTAACTTACTAAATACCAGTTGTCCATTTGTAGGTGATAAGAATGTGAATTGGGGAAAAAAGTGAACCTTTGTAACATTTGATGTTGTGTAACTTGAGTGACTACAATTTCTGACGTTGGGAAAAGTAAAATTTGTAAAGAGAAGATTGAACAAACAACAGCTAAGATAGCATTTTGTGTCTTTCTTCCTTGGCACAAATGAATAGACAGTCAAGGTGAAATAATCTTCGACTGAAAATCTGAGATGGTTTTTCTTGCAATTTACACCTGGGCTGCAGAAAATGAATGAAATTAGCCGGGAGAGGAGCATAACATGTATATTTACGGATTTGATTGGACTTTGCTAGAGTTTATTTGTAAGGATAAGCCTGCTTGGCCTGTGCTGATGTATCTATGATAACGAGGGAGGTGAATTGGGCATATTAGAACAGGAAGGTTCAGTGCCTATTAATTTGTTGGTTGCTGCTTGTTACTAGTATTAATCCATGTTTCTGTTAAATCAATATGGACTGCATACAGTTAGTGCTTTGCAAACACTAAGCAACTTAGTATCACCATTAATTCTGTTAATGGATAATTTTTAGTGCTTTGCAAACACTAAGCAACTTAGTATGACCATTGACTTTGTTAATAGATAATTTTTTGTGTTTTGCAAAGGCTAAGCAACTTAGTATCACCATTAATTTTGTTAATAGATAATTTGTAACAGGAGTTACATAAATAAATACATGATTGGCAAAGGTAGAACTTCCTGAATGGCTTTCATTTAGTATGATTTTACATTTGAGGCATACGTGTGACTTGAAAGAAAAGTTAGAGGTCAAAAGCATCTATAATTAAGCCCTAACAAGAGAGAGGCAACATGGTAATGCATTTATGCACTTGGTTTCTGGTTTCGTGTGTTTTCAATGTTATGTGGCATCTGAATGTATTGACAATTAAGCCTATGTTTTGATTTTTGTGACATGCAGCTTAGCTTTGGGCTTGGGAGATGGAGATTGATTGTTTGGTGAACTTGCATAATGAATCATTTGTCAACAAAAAATTGTTTGATTTGTGTTATGTTACATTATCTTGGAAATTAATATTATTGTTGTCTTACTATTTTCTTGTTGGATTCACTTTTTTTTCTGATTATACTGTTCTAGGATCCCTAATTCATGGCTTGATCCTTCTTGATTTTGCAAGTTTCGGAAATCGATTGTTTGGTGCTGCATTTTGTTGTTAATATAGAAAGCCGACATGTCTACTTTTTGCTAATGTCTGTTGTCTTTTCTCTTCTTTGTTTTCCATTATGGATGAAAGATGTCTATATTTCATCTTTCTTTTTCCTTTGTATTTTGCTTCAATTGGAATATTCTCATTTTATTCTTGCTTCATTGTCACAGGTAAAAGTTTGTGATATCTGTGGAGATGTGGGTCGGGAGGATATGCTTGCTACTTGTAGCAAGTGTAATGATGGGGCCGAACACATGTAGGTCCTTTATATTTATTCTTTTGTGTTAGGATTGTGTCATACAGTTCATTATTTTGAAATTAATATTGTTTGTTTGTCTATGAATTTCCTTTCTGGGTGACATTTGATATCTGCCTTCCAGTTATTGCATGCGTGTAAAGCTGAATAAAGTTCCTGAAGGTGATTGGATGTGTGAAGAATGCGTTGTGGAGGACGAAATTGCGAAGCAAAGGCATGATGAGTATGAAAAAGACAAAACAGTTAGGTTGAAGGGATCATCCTTGACTGAAGCTGAACTAAATGCTGGGAATTCTAACACTGACAAGAAAAATTTGGAAATGAAGAACAAAAGTTTGGATGGAAATAAAGTTAGAAAATTTGAAAATTCATATCACGTCCCTGTTAAGAGGCCACTGGGTAATGCAGAAGACATGTCTATGACAAAAAGAAGGGCTGTAATAGAATCTGCCTCGTCACCCAAGCCATCCAAATCTTTTATCAAAGCTGGAGCACATCTGGACAATTCATTCAAGAAGTTGGGTAAGGGAACCATAACATAAAGCTTGATAGGTAGTTTGGCTGGCAACAGTGGCCCAGGATTGGGTTGGAATGAGATAAGGGCTATCTAATCATTGTAGCTTATGTATGGAGGCTGCATTCTTATAAAGATGCCAGACTTCATTTTTAAAAGTGAAATGTTACTTTCTCCATGTCTTCTTTTTTTTTCCCCTTTTCTGATCTAAGTTGTTTACTTGTAGGTTGTCTTTCCAAGTCAAAATCATTCAATTCTGTGGACTCAAAATTGAAATTCCAACATGTTGACGATGGTGCAGAAAAGCAAAATTTTGCTAAAGGAACTGTTGTCACTGGTAATGTGAAGAGCATTTCCAGGGTGTTCGGTAAATCTAAATCACTCAACAATGCCAGCTTCAACCGTATAAGTTCTGGTGATTCTAAGGTTAGAGAGCTTCCTTTTAGGTATCCAAATATAGAAGACTTGAAGAGACCAGTACAAGGAAAGGAGCGAAACTCTGTAGTAACAAAAATTGAATCAAGGTTGCACAGTCCTTCAGCTACAACACCTGGAGCATATGCTGCACGTACATCTTGGTCAGGGGACAGAATAGTTAAACCTTGTGTTGAAACTAGTTTAGTTCCATTATCAAGACCTAAATGTCAAGCTAAATCAAGTTCCTCACCAAAATCAGCCAGTGGTTACCATCATAGAGATTCTGTAAGTGAAAAACAATACAGGCTCGCCAACGATGTAATTCAGGATGCAGAGCACCCGAAAGTAAATAATTCAAGTCCCACTCTTCCTTCTGGAGAACTTTCTTCGGGAAAAGACTTTTTTATAGCAGATATTCCATCTTTGGTGTCTACAATTCCACGGCTTGACTGCATATGGCAGTATGGTCCTTATTTCTTTTGTATTTATGGCATTTTAATCTGCCAAGAAACATTAATTACATGGAAGTGAGTGCTCTGTCTAAGTGACTTATCATGAATCTCTGTTATCTTGTGTAGAGGTGGATTTCAAATTCAGAGAAGGGGATCTCTCAGTTCCTTTGACGGCATGCAGGCACATTTATCTACTTCTGCTTCACCTAAAGTTCTTGAAGTAGTGGCAAAGTTTCCTCAGAAGATTTTAGTGGAGCAAGTACCTCGCTTATCAATGTGGCCATCTCAGTTCCTGGAAAACCAGGCCAAGGAAGATAACATTGCTCTCTACTTTTTTGCTGAAGACCTTAAGAGGTTGGGGATTTTATGTCAATTACGATTCTCTGTGTTATGTCAACAATCTGCTTAACTCTTTCCATATGCTTCGTATGCAGCTATGAGACAAATTACAAGGGCTTGTTGGAAAGCATGACTAGAGGTGATTTAGGTCTCAGAGGAAATGTTAATGGAGTCGAGCTTTTAATATTCTCATCTAACCTGCTCCCAGAAAAATCCCAACGTAAAAATTGACCTTCATAATCTGAGCATCAAAGTTATCTGCAAGAATAGGAGACATTTTATTCTTATTTGAGATTTTGTTCTCTGAACTTTTTTATTGCAGGATGGAACAAGTTGTTGTTTCTATGGGGTGTTTTTAAAGCAAGGAGGATAAATTGCCAAGAGGGTGCAGTTCTTCGAGAAACAGCTTGTACTTCTAGCTTGAATCTGGAACCATCTGGGTTTCAGAACATACCTGTTTTTCTGCACTCGAGTGATATTTTGCATACATCCAATTCGCAGTCTGATGAACCACATACATTACACTCCTTAACAGCACCAGAATTGCCAGCACTTTCTTCTGAAAGACAAACTAAGATTTGCAAGAACGAAGAACCTTCTCCTCCGTGTAAGATTTCTGATCATGAAAAATCTGACAGACAGCTGATTGCAGCTGATGCTTTGGTGAAGAGTGAGCAGTTACCTATAGAGCTTCATTATTTCCAGGTAATGTTCTTCAAGCTTTGAGCTACATTCTTCTTGTTAATATTAGCTTTTCTGCCCATATGTTACCCTATTGGGCCAAATACATCACAGACCTAACTGCTGGTATTTAATTGATTCATGCAGGCAAAGGAAAGAGATTCTAAGAGAAAACATGAAATTGATTTGAACCGAGAATGTGATGTAGATGGCTTTGAGGATGATGAAGAGCTAGTGTGCAAAAGAATGAGAAAATCCGGTGGAATGGTTAAATGTGATGACCTTGGCTCATCTGGTGATGGCAGAGTATATAATACCTTAAGATATACCGTAGATTCTGGCTTGGTAGAAAATAGGTCGGCGGTCAATGCAATTCCGCAATTAGTCTCAGCGAGGCATAAGAAACAGTTGCAATCTACAATCCAGAGTTTTATCTCCCCAGGAGCTGAAAGAAGAAGCTCAAGAGAGCCTGGAATAATGACTCTATTTCCTGAGATTCTGGACTATGAAGATAAAGAGAACAAGCATTCTGGTACAATTACAAGCGTAGGAAATGGAGATTGCTCACCATCTCTTTCCCTTTCTCTTGCATTACCCTTCACCGAGGAGAAGCAAGTGTCAAGGACGGATTCAGAAGTAGAGCAGCTGTTTCCTGGATGCGATGGCATTGATACTTCGCTTTCACTTTTTGGCAACTCGCGTAACTGTTAGGATTCGGGCAATGTGCCTTTGTAAATACTTAGTATGGATATCAAAAAAATGTATAGCGAAAAATCTGCGGCTGTAAGTGTTTGATCCATGTTCATCAGGAACTGGAAACAAATTTCATGTCTCTGCATAGTCAAAAGAGAACTTGCCTTGCCTTTGAATCTGGCTCTACCTCTGGTTGGATTGTATAAATTGCTTCCTGAACTTGAAGTGAAACAAGGACAATTGAGAGAAATTTCTCAAAAAAGATCTCAGTTTTGAGCATCTAAATTTTACCGTTTAGCTTTTTAGTTAGCAAAACCTCGTAAATGAATTGATTGATGAAATATTGGATTAAACCTCTGATAAAAGTGCGAGCTTTTTCCCAGAAAAAGATGTGATTGTACATGCTAAAATAGTGAAGCAGATCATTTACCTGATATAGCTAGGCTTTGGTGGTGCATGGAATCTTTAAGTGATGATGATAATAGCTTATAACTTAGTGAGGAAAACTGATAATTTTTTTTGAGAAAAAAATATATTTCTGTCTAAATTAATAAAATTTGTAAAATATTATTTATAAATTATTTTGATAGTTCAATAAATTTTTTTAGAAATAACAAAGACAAGTATTTTACTTTATATCATACTCCCAATTATAATAAGCTTCTATTTGATCCAATGCAATTTAGTATGTTTGAACAAAAATTTTTAAATATAAATTATTTTTAATTTGTTATAAACATTTATATTTTACCAAATTATTTCATTTAAATTAGATTTGGATTGCATAGTTTAAATATTTTAAGAATAAATTTTTAAAAAATTCAATTTATATGAAATTTTAATTAGAAATTAGATATTATAAAATTACATTATAAACTCATGAATATTTTTCTTAATATCATGGAGATAAAGAAAATATTATGTGATTCCTTTTTTAATTTTAACATACTCGCATATTATCATATTTTTATTTCAAAGACAGAATATTATGATATGAAAAAACTTTTCAAATACGAATCATATAATTAATAAGCATATTTTTTATAAATTTTTTGAATAAATAACAATTAAAATTAAGATATTAAATTTGTTTCATTAAAATGTTAATTAAATACTATTTAAAAATTTTTTTCTTATTTTTTGAAAGTCTTTTTTTTAAAGCCGGCGATTCTAATTTCTAATCTTCTTTTGGCTTCTGAGTTCTGCCTTGATGTTCCAACTGTATTCTAATCAAATGTAGCCAAACTTTTGAGTATGCAGCTCACAAATTTTGATCTTTTCTTCAGTGTCCACTATATAAAATTCACCACCAACTCCCCGTTAGCAGCCTCATATGCGTTGGTGCAAAGCAAAAAGCCATAGACAACCCTTGTTGGACTCATAATAATCAGTGTGTTGTTTTGACTTTGTCCTTACGTGACAAAAAACCGAACCTTTTCTCACAAACTTCACAACACAGCCACATCTCTCTCCAAGTTTGTTTCTTGGTGGGATGGAGTAGGAGTGGGTGGCTTTGTTTTGTCTGAATCTATCTACTCTCTTGTGGCTCTCATAATCTCTCGCGATCATTCCCATCTTGGTCTAGTGTTAAGATTCTTTGTTGCCTTATATATTGATAGCCCAATCTCTCTGCTTTCAACCAAAGTCCTTCCATTTCTTGTCTACCTCTTTTTCCCATCTTCCTGGACAAACGGGGTGTGCAGTAGTACCATGCTCTCCCTTGCTAGGTCGTACTCGCCTTCTATGTGGTAAGTTTACCATATCTTACACCTTGGTTTGTGTATCTCAAATCCAATTTAGATCTAACAGTTTTCTATTTCTTCAGATTATATCATCTGGGTTAACCTAAAGTCACTGACTTTCCGTTCGTTGTTTCATCTCGTTTGTTGTGTTTCGTGGTTGTAGAATCAGGCTCTGGTAAGTTTCTGTGTATTGCTCAGATATTAGATACAAAACTTCATTGGTTTCTTACGGCATTTTCAGCAATGAATCTAAAGTCTGGTAACTTTCAATGTGATTACAGTTTTCTCCACGATATTGTGGACATCGTGTCAATTTGAGTTGTTGAATCAATGTTCTAAAACTTTTACCATCAAAGTTTTTGGTGGATTGTTTCACCACGCCTGAAATGTCATAGTCTCCATATATTTAGTATATGGATGCTTCATAGTTCAACTTTACGACTTTAATGTTTGACTAACATTATGTATTACTAGAAAAGTTATGCCATTGTCATCTCTCTAATGCCTTCTATTGCATATGCGTATAATTACTAGTATTCAGGATATCTGGCTGCCTTAAGAGAAAGGGTCTCCTTTCTTTTTTTTGGGTAAAGAATCTGAGTACAAAACATTTAGAACTAGATTTGTTTCTTCATGATTCAAGTGTTAAAGATCGACTGCAGTTCCTAACTTTATGAAAAAAGTAGGAGAAGAAGTGTTGCTCATTGGAATCTGGAGAGGAGTAAAAAGGTATAGACTTGCAACAGTTAATCTAGTACATGCCAATGGCAATTAAGTGCTCTGGAATTCTTACATTCCCGTTCTGTCTACACCATGCAACAAGCCATTCCTCCAACTTCCCTGGTCGCCCTGGGTCACCCTACTTTCTTTTTATGCGAAGTAATTTGATATGTGTACAGGGTTACTGAACTCTAAACTTATGTATTTTGTTGTCCATTTTCTATAACTTTGCAAGTTGTGCATCCATGGGCTATATCATGTCTTCCGCTTTCCCTTCCATAGCATTAAAGCTTTACAGCTCATTTGGTGTAAAAACTTGTGCAATGTGAGATTTGGGATTTGGATCTGGCAATGATTGTGGACATTTTACCAAAATGATTGTTCTTTCAATCATTAGTTGCTGTATTCACTTCTTTTTTCAGTTGAGTTATGGTTGAGACTTGATTACTATGTTTTTTTATTTTATCTACCACAAATTTAATTCCCATGTTCTCAAGTCTATCAAGTCTGGAAAAAGTGTCTTGCAACTAAAGATATTGAGTGCATGCATAAGTTAGGTTAGAACAGGAGAGGAAGAGATCAGTTGTTGCATAAAACCAACAGAGTATTGCAGCTACACTTTAAAGAATTCAATCACAAATATAAGATGAGTAATTTTAAAGATTTTCAAAAGATTTAAAACCCAAAATATTTAAGTTAGTTTGGCACCTTTCTTTTGAGTTTCTGTAGAAGGTTAACCTTTGCATAAGAGTACTTTGAGGCATAAAAGGAATTTCTTTTAGAGAAAGGAAATCACTTGATTGGAGGGCCTATGAGTTGAAAGAATTATTGGACCAATTTTGTTGTTTATTCCCCAACTGATCCCTAAAAACTTTACAAATTGCAGTTAGTGGATGCTTCTGATGGAATTCTTTACATATAAATGTTGCCTTTTGTGTTTGTTTTTTGCAAGTCTTGCTTTTGTCTTCTATTGACTGAAAACTTTTAACTGATTACTGCTCCATTTTTGTATTCGTCTTTATCCATTATTGCTTATCTAGCAATTGCGAGATAATCCCAGCTTCCATTCTTATGTCTCATCTGCGACGTACCTTTGTGCTGCTGAAGAAAAACTAACACGGTTAACTTCCTGTTTAATTTAGTACATCGTATCAAATCAAATTTTTTTATCGATGGTATTTCTTTCCATGTCATTTGCTTCATAGCTCAACTTTTTACAACCAAAAAAAGGGAATGAGTCTATTCTCTTGTATCATTTGCCTTAAATCTCTGAGAATATAAACCTGTTTTAACACCTTTCAGTGTAATTCTCCAACAATTGGATTCATTTTTCCAACTTATTCTGCAGATGGGAGACGTGGCAAAGGACTTAACTGCCGGTACGGTTGGAGGAGCAGCACAATTGATAGTTGGTCACCCTTTTGATACTATCAAGGTCAAGCTCCAAAGCCAGCCTGTTCCACTGCCTGGCCAGCCTCCCAAGTATAGTGGTGCAGTGGATGCTGTAAGGCAGACTTTAGCGGCTGAAGGTCCTAGGGGTTTATATAAGGGTATGGGGGCCCCACTTGCCACTGTGGCAGCTTTCAATGCAGTCCTTTTCTCAGTTAGGGGTCAAATGGAGGCATTATTAAGGTCGGAGCCTGGTGCCCCACTTACTGTTAATCAGCAGGTCATATGTGGAGCAGGGGCTGGAGTTGCTGTTTCAATTTTAGCTTGCCCAACTGAATTGATTAAGTGCAGGTTAGTATAATGATCACAACTGTAGAGGTGTCCCCTAGCAACTTCTTTTAGAAATTGATTGGTTTCTTGTTCATGAATCTGGAAGCCTATATCTGACAATTTCTTCTTTAACCTATTTTGAAATGGTATGTACATTTTATTTGTTACCTGGAAATTGTGGATTGCGGAGCCTTAAATTGATATTGACAGCTAATCCCAATGCTGTTTATTATTTAGTCTTGAATTTATGAGTTAATCGTTCACCACTTAAACATGTGTAATGCACTTTTTTTCTGTCCTTACAGAAAGATTTCTGTTTTTCATTTTTATTTACCTTTTCTGGCCAAAATTTCTCAAGAGAATAAAAACTAATTGAAGAACTTGTTGAAATTTCTATTTCTTTAATTTGTCTGTTGTTTACCAAGTCTGTGCAATACTGAGAATTCTGTAATTGGTGATCTACATTGATTGCTTAAGCTGCGATATATTTTATCTCTTCAAGGCAAAGAAACTATAGGAACCTATTTAATCTGTGAAATGACTTCTGGCATGTCACTGTGAGAACAGGTTGCAAGCACAAAGTGCATTAGGAGGTTCAGAATCTGCTTCTGTGGCAGTGAAGTATGGGGGACCTATGGATGTGGCCAGGCATGTTCTCAAATCTGAAGGTGGTGCAAGGGGTCTCTTCAAGGGTTTGATTCCCACATTGGCACGTGAAGTTCCTGGAAATGCCATTATGTTTGGTGTCTATGAATTGCTAAAACAGTCGCTTGCAGGAGGCCAGGACACTTCTCAGCTCGGAAGGGGCTCTTTGATGTTGGCTGGGGGCTTGGCTGGAGGCTCCTTCTGGCTAGTAGTCTATCCCACCGATGTTATCAAGAGTGTGATTCAGGTTGATGATTACAAAAATCCCAAGTTCTCCGGCTCCATTGATGCTTTTAGGAAGATCCTGGCCTCAGAGCGTGCTAAGGGTTTATACAAGGGATTCGGCCCTGCCATGGCTCGTAGCATTCCCGCCAATGCAGCATGCTTCTTGGCATATGAAATTACAAGATCTAGTTTGGGCTAAGTAGCTTATGAGTCATTCATATCACCATCTCTAATCATCAAAGCAAGAATTCCTTCAGGTAATTGCTTACATCTATGCTAACAGACAAACAGGAAATATCCTTCAAATCTCTGTTATTGAATTGGTTGCTGAAGAACCATTTGCTAGTTACCAACATTTACTTGCGTCAATCAATATTCTTTCTGATTTAATGATTTTGACAAAGAAGAAAGTTACTTTTTCCCTGTCGTTTGATGGATATACTGGGGGACTGAACCTCGATCTTCTTCCTTAGTCTCTAAGAAGCACGGACACGGACACGAGACACGACACGGACACGGACACGGGGACACACTAACTTCTAAAATTTGGTGGACACGGACACGGTATATATATATATTATAAAATTTAAAATTAAGAAAAAAATTTTAGAATTCATAATATGATATATATTGATTGAGGTATTTCAAGACTTCCAACATTAAGATGTTCATACATATTTGATATTTTTTAAGCCCCTTTCAAAAAACATGGAGCATATATTCCATTAAGCAATATCCGAGCGGCCTTCAGATGTGTTCGAGCTATGTCCACCATGTGTCAGTGGGTGTCTGACACGGATACGTGTCCGACACGCGAACACGGCTTCATTTTGCCGTATCCGTGCTACATAACTCAGTCTTAAGATCTGTTGCACATCCAACCAATAAACTTGCAAATGTCTGGAGTAAGAAATCATAATATTGTCACTCGTTAATGCTAAATCTATTTTTACTCTACCTCGGTTCCAAGGACAAGAAACATGTAAAATTAACGTGGTCAGGCCATGAATTCTGAGCTATCTAAGCAAATCAAATATGAAAAAAGAAGGTAAAGTAATTGATTGCCCAGAAATTTTGTAAGAGAACAAGCCAATTATAATAAGTAAAACTAGATTATAATTTCTACATTAATCTCTAACACTCTCCCTTAATGTAGAAATCACCAACAACTAACAAGTTTCTTATAGGTACACGTAAGAGTGTTCACAAAATTGTTATCCTTCAAATTGAATCTTTTCAGAAGACAATGAACATTATTTTCTTAGAAAATAAAAATTCTTGCATCACATTGTTGGACTTCTAATCCTAAAAAGAAATTCATCAAGCCTAGATTAGTCATTTCAAACTCATCTAATAACACGTCACTATTGTTGGTATAGATCAAATCATCAATATAGAGACAAACAATAAGACTTTCAAGCATGCCTCTAGTTTTTACGTACAAGGTTGGCTCACTTGGACTTTTCTAAAAATAATTATTGAATGTTTATCTATTCTTCCATATTGGCCCTGAGGCGCTTGTTTCAACCTATACAATTTCATGACCTATAATCTCCTACCCTTTTGGTTATTGAACATACATTTCTTCTTCTAAGTTTTCATGTAGGAATGCTGACCTCACATTAAAGTACTAAACCTTCCAATTAAAATTAGCAGCAATAGTTAGAACAATGTTTATTGTATCATACCTTGCTACTAGAGAGAGTTTCTTTAAAGTCTATGCCTTCTCGCTGCATGTACCTAAGGGCAACCAGCCTTAGCTTGTATTTTTCGATAGTACTATCAGCATGGAACTTGATTTTATAGACCCACTTTTGCCCAACAACTTCCTTCCCGTTTGGAAGATCAAGTAACTCCCACATCATGTTTCTTTCTAAGGCTCTCATTTCCTTATCCGTTGCTACATGTCATTCCTTGGACTTTACTGCGTCTTCAAACACATTGGTTATTCAATTTGAGCAAGCTGACATTGTTTTGTGCTTTCATAAATTTCTTACAAGGATCTCTATTTTCTTGGTGGCGAATTTGATGAGGAAAAGCTTGGTGAGAACAAGTTTGAGACATTAGTTTAGCTTCTTATTGATGTAGATGATTGAAAACAGCTTAGTGTGAAAAGATTGGAACTCTCGTTTCAATCTTCTTCACTTGTGGGGCATCAAGGGATTTACTATCTTTAAATAAGCATATTCTTCCAATCCTAACTATTTTTCTCATAAAAAAACATCTTGACTTATTACCAATTTTTTTGGTGAGAGGATTATAAAAATGATATCCTTTAAATTTTTTATTATAACCCATAAAATATATATGGTGATATTATCATCTAATTTTTCTCCTTTTTAGAGTGGAACGTGCACAAATGCAATACAACCAAAAACTTTTAAATTAGTTTAGGCTTCTGACCATATCATACTTGAAATTGTGTTTCTTGATGCAAAGTTATTATTGAAGATCAATTAAAAATGTAGGTTGCTGTATAAATTGCTTCTGCCCATAAATTGTTTGGAAGAGTTTTGGATTTTAGCACACACGCCTTTTTTTTTTAATTTGGAGGGAAAGGAAAACGATTACACAACTAATCGCGGGAAACTAACTCCTGACAAATCCTCTAGGAGGAGAACATGACACCCAATGGGTGGAATAGAAAAATAAGTAGTGCCGAGCGCAACATGCTCAGCGTAGCCTACTAGCCAGTCCGCACAACGGTTCCCCTCACGGTAGATATGACGATGGAGCACCGTCCAGTTCCTCATAAATAGTTCATGAATGCCTTGCACGATGGGGTTATGGATTAAGGATCGGCTGGCCGAGGAAGAGAGGAGTTAGAGGGCCACGACCGAGTCAATCGCCAGCTCAATTCGGCGATACCCAAGATTCCAAGCGAATGTGAGCCCGGTAAACACACCCCAAAGTTCCGCAGATAACGATGAGCACCAGCCAAGATTTTGGCTAAACCCGCCGAGCCAATTGCATGTACTGTCGCGGAGGAGACCGCCAGCCAAAGCCGAAGAGGAGAAACAGTTACAGGCACCATCAGTATTCAACTTGACCCACCCGATAGGAGGTTTGCACCAGCCGATGAGGTGTTCGTGGCGGTGGGGAAGACCGGTGATAAAGCTGCTTGTCCAAGCGGTTATAAAGTTGTGGTTCTTCTTTTTCGTGACTATGTTTTGTTGTGATGTGTGGCTAGCTTTTAGTTGCATATGAATCACATATTCATCACAAAACTTATGAAATTCTCGAGAGAAAAATTCTCTGCTAACTTTGTTTTTTAATATATGTTTTGAATTTCTTGAATATAGAAAAGACTTCTGATTTTTCTTGAGAAAATAAACTCATCTCATTCAACTAAAATTATCAATAAAGACTAAGGAATTCTTGTTGTTGTCGGGAGAAAGTATCCCCATAGGCCCACAAATATATGTATGAAATAGCTCTTTTGGTTTTTGAAGATCTTTTTGCTTGCCCTTTCAAAAAATAGTGGCAATGTTGCTTCCCAATTATAGAACTTTCACATATCTCATTTACATATTTAATCACTGACAACCCACTAACGTAGTTCTTTTCTGATATGAGAATTAAATTTCTAAAACTCAAATGATTATATCTATGATGTCAAAGCCAATTCTTGTAAGTCAATACGCCTTCAATGCATGTTTTTCATTAGAAGCGACAATGTAAAGGAAAATATTATTTTTTGTTGTGGGTATGGTGACAAGCAATACTCTCTTTAATTTATCTTCAAACAAATAACAAGTAGAATCTTAAAAAAGAATTGAATAACCATCCGTTATAAATTGCCCCACACTTCACAAATTTGAATCCAAACCAGGAACATACGGTACATTCTGAATACAATTCAAACTAAGAGAATTCAACATTATAGTACCTTTTCCTTATGTCACGCATATTGTTCTATCACCCATTGCAATATGACTAGTAATAGATTCATCCAAATTTGTGAAAAGTTGCAAATCAATTATCATGTAATTACTACAACCACTGTTGATGTATTAAACTTTTAGAGGGCATTTTTTAGATGAGAAACATGTAAGAAAGAGAGTCTCACTTTCATTTTCCTCTTTTTCTTGGGCTAGATTGGCTTGTTTTTCTTTAAGCTTGCAAATTTTTTTTCTATACATCCATATTTCTTGCAATAATATCGTTGTTTTTATCTCTCATTTTTACCTTTGCCAATGGTTCTAAAATACTAGTTGTTCCTGTTGGATCAGCCACTACTTTTGCCTCCTCTTCTTTCTTGTGAGGAGTGTCCATCATGTAATTTGTTAAAGTTACTTTTGTTGCTTAATTCACTGTTATCTTTTCTACCTTATGAAATCTACATCTTACTATAAAAAGGGTTCTCAACATAATAATTATCATATCTCTTCATTCCATCTCCATGAGAATAAAGAGTTTCCTGTAATTCGTCTAACACTTAACAGTTGCAGATCTTTTGACTCTTCAATTGTAGCTATAATATAATCATTTTTCTTAGGTAAACTCTTAAAAATTTTCTCGACTACTTTCTTCTCACTCAAAATCTCTCCATATTTTTTTATTTGATTAACAATACCAATCATGGTAGAAGTATATTCACACAAGCTATCTTCAACTTTTATAAACAAAATTTTGAATTTTTTGTAAAGAATTTGAAATTTAATAGTTACCACATTTGCACTGCTCTGGTAGACATTCTACAATGCTATCTCAGGTTTCTTTTGACTTCATGGTAGTAGCAATCAGGAGAAAATTGCATCATCCGCTTCTTGTTGAATGCAAATTAAGGCTTTGTCATCTTTCTTTTGAAGTTCTCTATTATTATTTATTGTTGCTTCATCTTTGTTACAGTGATTCTCCACCAAATCTCATAATTCTTAGGATTAAAAAAAAAGTGTTTTCATTTTGGTACTCCACACATCATGTCGTGACAAATTGGAATTGAAGGTTGTGGGAGGTTTACTCCAGCGTAATTATTAACCATTCAGAAGTAGAATGTGGCTTGAATGCTTGATACTAGATGTAAGATATATAACAAGCCAATTAAAATAATAGAAGCTATAAGAGAAATTTTATCAAACAAATAGTAGGTACGAATGTGAGCTGGAAAACCTGAATGTATTCAAAGTATGAATCAGCCTTTTACACACGACAGGCCGTAACAAACTATCATAAAACAATGACCCATTATGATCCACTAAGTACCCACTACTACGCACAAACTAACCACTCACAAACATAAATTAATCTGTTAACACAGCTCAAATAAATATCAAATCTTTTTAATTAAAACAAATCCTATTTAACTACAAATTTTAGCAGTAAATGTAAATAACCAATAAATAAAACTGATTATAATTTCTACATTAATCTCTAACGAAATTTTGTTTATAAGATTTTCATGTTACATTCATTTCCCTCAAGGATGGTAGCACTAAATTGTAGTTTTCTTACTCACAGTTTCCAGATTTGCTGTCCTTGTGACTTTGTGATGAAATTTAACTCATTCCAATGCCTCTAATATGTCTGATCAATGTACAAAAAAGAACTTTGTGCAGGTTTTTTTTTTTTTGTTTCCTACGACTTGTATTAGGAGGGTCTTAATTATGGAAAGACACTTTTAAACCATCCATTTTCAGACTAATCTCCGCTCGAGCCAGGTAGATCCCTTGCGAGAGGCAAAGTTCTAGTCCTAAGTTTTAAACGGCTGCATACATAAAGGCGGTGCAAACCTGCGACCTCACTTAAGCCAAGAGAATCCCTTTCCAACTCACCTATATCCCTGGAGTTAGAACTTTGTGCAGGTTGGTTACGAAGTCTTCGAGAAAACCTGAAAGTTAAAATTATAACACTAGCAGAGCAAGTTTTGATCCTCCCCTATCATTAGGTTACGAATTCCTGTGGCTTTGGATCTTAAGTCTGTACCTATATCAACCACTGGAGAACTGATTTTACCTTAAAATGTCAACACTTTGGAAACCTTCCTTTTCATTGATGCCTTAAATAAGAACTGCCTATATGCAGACGCTATCGAATTTTCAATGGCAAGATTTCAGTGGACTAAATATGGAAGTTGATGTTGACGATCCAAAAAAGTTATCGAATCCGAATACCCTGACTCGAGCTCGAATCCAAACCCTTAAAAATTGAGATTTACCTGTTAACTATGGATTGGATTGAGTCGGATCATCTGACCCAAACTAAATTGTCATCACTGATTCCATTTGGTTAATGCCTTCCAGCCTTCCAGGGGATACGAGTCTATCGTCTATCCTGGCTTGAAATGTGGCGATATAGGCATATGTATCGCCATGTGATGTAACAAACCATCCGAATGACCAGTTCTGTCCATTGCATTGCATGCATGCCATGTATTGTAACAAACAACCGAACGACCCATTGAGATGAGGACGGAGGAGTATACTCAATTGCTTAGCAGAAAAAACAAGAAAAAGAGAAGTGTAAAAGTGTAACTGAAGCTCTAAGATTAAAGCACTAAACAACCTTAGTGATAAGATAAAGCTCCGAGCTTGAGCCGTAACAGGAGATGGACGTTTCAAGGCAGTCAAATTCCACCATGCCTCTTGTTTCTAGATTGGATCACATAGATTTTATGGTAAGCCCTTGCTCTATTTCTTCATGTGAAAGAAGGCTTTGATATTAGAAAGTCTAATTGGCGATTATATTGTTAATTGGGTGATTA
Organism: Erythroxylum mucronatum; assembly: GCA_027563825.1. NCBI lineage: Eukaryota > Viridiplantae > Streptophyta > Magnoliopsida > Malpighiales > Erythroxylaceae > Erythroxylum > Erythroxylum mucronatum. Next base: position 19,951,919 of record JAOSBP010000001.1, on the reverse strand, counting down.
AAGACGAAGTGTTTAGAAGGCAAGCAAAATATGCAAAGATGCAGCAACAACAATGGAGTCCGAATTACTGAGAGGCCATGTATGCCATTGGATTTAGCAGTTAGAGAGACATACTTGAAAGGATCGTTGATGGATCGGGTGACATCTCTTGAACGTAGGCTTTTTCAGGTGAAGAACTTTTTATCACCATGCATATATTACAATTCTTATCACTTTCTTTCAGTAATCAAATTGTTTATAATAAAGATATCAAAAAGATTTTATGTTAATAGTGATTCTCTTATACAAATTATATAATGTGGAAGATCATGTAAGAACTTTGGCAGTATTGACAAAACAAATGTGTTCTTAACAAAGTCCACGTTGAATAGAGCGATTAACGTAGGTGAAATTTCCAATTCCATCTAGATTGTCAAATCAAAATTTCTGTTTTCTTTTGCAGCTTTGCTTGGAGATGGAAGCTAGCAGTACCTCAGGTACTTCATCACAAACATCTGGGTATGCATCTTCTAGCCAAGGATCCAAAAGCGAGCCTTCGAGCTCCTTCCCAACTTTCAGTTATCAGAATAATCAAAATCAAGCGAACAAACTTCAGGCTCATGTGGTTCTTTCCAAAAAGCCTCAAGTTCAGGTATTCATTTTCCGATCATCGCCGCCTCGAGTGTAACTTATGTTATTGAACAACACAAAATGTGATCAGGGCCAACTGAAATAACCGTTATGGTGACATTACATTAAACAACGTTAATGTAACATAGGTTGTTTTTTGATGCTTCTTTCATTTTCAGGAGGAAGAAACATCCAACAAAGAGAAAGAAGAAGAGAAGAAAGATTCAGAAGTTGTCAAGCAAAAACCTGGGAAGACTAAGAATGTAAAAACTTGCAAAAGTGGGAAGAAGAAAGCCGCTAACAGATGGCCACGCTTGAGGATCTTAGGCTGCTAAATGACCGTGTTTTGGAGAGTAGGTAGGTTTTCTGATTTTTCGAACAGTTGAGTTTTTTCAGTTGCTACAAACTGTTATCTTCCAAGAATCGTGTGCTTAAATGCACATGAATAATTAAGGATCCTAAAACTTTTTCAATCTTAATTAATTAAAAATTAATAAACTAAAATATATTTAATTGAGATTAGCTTTCATATTTGAGTCCGAGGTACAGCCCTGCCTAGTCCATCATCAACCCTATGTAAAAGTATGTACTAACTTCACATTATGGTCGTGACCATTTTGAGTTATCTTCCTTTTAGACCAAAACAAAAATGGCAAGTTCACGTTATGATTGCGACGAAATATTGCAGTTGTCTACTTTAAGAACAACGCTTGAAAAAAGAAGAAGATGAGTATGATGACTTCACATTATGATCGTGAATTCACAGTTCACAACTTAAAAAGATCAAAGACTTCACATTATGGTGGTGACCAGCTGATTGAGAAACCTTTTATTTATGAGTTATATAAAATGAACTTAAAGAAGAAATGTAATGTCTTTGAAATAATATTATTTAACAAAAGAAATTAAGGAATCCTTATCTCGAAGGTTCAGTCCAGTCCTCTGCTCATGCTTACACCAAAGAAATTAATAAATGGTTAAAGAGGCGGTGTGGTGACAGTTGAGTGAGGGCTGGCGGGTACGGCGTGGGACCTACCTTTCTTTCTGACTTGCTTTTTAGTTTATAATTAGGGAATGTTTGGACGTAAGGCAGAGACATGAAAAGGAGTAGAATGGAACGACCCAAATGATTCGGGCTATTATTTAGGGGTCTATTTTGAGACATGATGGAATGACAATTAATGACTCTGGAAGTCATCCTTTGCCATCCAAAATTCAATATTTTGTGACCTCTCAAATTGGAGGTCAGGGATGGAATGACATGGCTTGCCTTCCAAACCCTAATTTAATGACAAAAATATCATCAAAAAATTAATGAAGTTACAACCTCAGTCCAGCAAATACCTACGCGGCTACATGTTACGACGCTCATTATGTTTCTCCTTTAAATGACTTCTTCCATTGACAAACGTTTTCCTCCACAATTATTAGGGTCATTTGTCCCTCGAAATATAACATTGCTTAGAGGATATTATAATTTATAGAACTGTTAACCTCAATGCTATAAATAATAGTTACGTTAATG
>JAOSBP010000001.1:19929302-19944728 GCA_027563825.1 Erythroxylum mucronatum | reverse complement strand
TAATAACAACAACAAAATAACCATAATATCAAATCTCAAAACATAATCTAATACAAATTAAAATTTAAATATCAAACCTGTCAAAATGTTTTTGATATCCTAAATGCAAAAAAATAAAAATAAAAAAATAATTTCTGAAAAGTTCAGAATAAGTTGTTGGTTGTTTGCGTTTTCTAGAATAAGAAGGCTCACTGCCTCCTTGTTTTTGTCGTGAGTTTTGTGGCTACAGAAGTCCAGAAAACCTCAGATCTGAAAAAACAATAGGACAAATCCCGAGACGTGCGTGCGCGAATGTTGAGTATTGATTTTGTATTTGGGTATCGCTCCAGTCTTGGAGAAGACTAAATGGGTGTTATTTGTGTGCTGATTTTTCTGGAAAGTGGTTTTGTATGCGATTGCATTTTCTGGATTTGTTGTTGATTTTTAAAAAAAACAAACAAACAAGCAATTGGCTGCGGTGTTGCTTGCTGGCGCTGGCGAGGAAGATAGGGGTTGTAAGGGAAGCAGCAACGTGTAAGTAGTTATTGAGTTTTAAGAGACGTGAATAGTGGTGATGACCATAACCCTTAATTGTCACTTCCATGAACAATAGATGAGATTACTGATGAGGGTGAGAAGTTGCGCAGCTCAGATAAGAATGGGTTTGAAAGATGAGTTAGGTTTTTTTTTCAATAAACTGTTTTTGATGACCCGCCAATTTTTTTTCTTTTGATTGTTGTTTGAGAAGCGTGTTTTCTATTTTCCTAAAAATTAGAGATGAAAATTTGGAAACCTATTTAAAGTAGTTTTCTAATTTCCTAGAAAATTGAAAAAATAGAAAACAAGCTTTTCTTGAAAAATTGATCTATTTTTTATTAATAAACATGTTTTCTAATTATTTTCTGTTTTATGAAAAAAAAATTCTAGAAAACTAGAGAATTTTCAGAAAGTAAACGCACCCGTAGAGTCTGTATTTTTTTGCATTTTCAAAACTTAGTCTTGAGCTCAAAGATTTTTGCATAAATTTATACTGTAATTTAATTTATAGTTTGAATATTTATATGTTCTTTTACCCTCATCTTCTTGATGTTGTAAATTTAGTGTGTTTTGATAACTTTTTATAGCAAATGAAGTTAAACTTGATATTCAAATTTAAACTCTAAATTGCAATACATTTTACATATTTTATATAATACTTTCTTGATGTTTTAAGTTTTCTTATAATTTTTTAAAGTTAGCATTTCGGTGTTTTGTTTCTGAATTTCTTTGTTCTTGTAAAACCTAGTCAGACTGAATTGGAGAGTTGATGCCTTGCCGACAAATATTGAAGAGTTGATGGAAAATGAAGTTCTACTTTATCATCAGTTCCAAGCATTTGGTAAGGAACAGCCACAATCATATGGACTTTCGGAGGTGTTTTAGAGGATTCGAATTCGAAGGTGGTGAATGTCTCATTCCCTGCACTAAGAGACAAGCACCAAAGTGGCACGTAGGCTAATCGGGGACGTAATCGATTAAGAGTACTGGTGGAAATTGAATGCTTTACAATTAGTGGGTATTTTCAATACCAAAAGCAAAGGCACGACGTGGTGGATATATAGCTACAAACTCCTTAATAACGAGAGATAATTACATAATTATTTAATAATATTCTATACATATTAGTATATTATACAAGAAAAGCAAAATGGCATTAAAAATGTTTAGATTAAAAGACATAATTGTGTTCTTCTTGAATTTCATTTCATCTGCGTGCAATACTTAGAGAGAAAAAAACTTCTTATAAATTAAATTACAAATGATGTTTACCTAAACTCTTCTAAATTACCTACGGATAGAGTTTACAGATGCTAAAAAATATTTAAATTAATTAGTCATAACTTTTGACATTATTATAGAATATCATAATAATTTTATATAATAATCATATCATACTTAACATACATGATATGATAAAAAGACTAAATTATTAAAAAATTACAAATGTAACTAATGACCGTTAGATCTTCATTTAATCTAATTATATTTATTTACTTAGCTTAAATATATTCTTTTTTTTGAGGGAACAATACCAGCTTAAATTAATAAAAAATGGTTCGCAATACAATGAGAAAGTAAAATAGAGAACACAAAATTAGAGAATGAAAGCGAATTACGAGCTAAACTATGAGCTAAGATATTAGATGTACGACTCAGCCACCGAACATGGATATCTTGCCTTTGTGCTAAAAGCACTTTGCAATCCTGAATAATTGCCCCAAACTCCGACCAATCAATCTCAGTGCTTTGCAAAGAAGACACCAAACTTTGACAATCGGTATAAACGATCCCGGGGCCCTGACACTTGGTCGAGACTTGCTCAAGAGACAGTTTGAGAGCAAAGGCCTCGGCAAACCGAGGGGTATAAGAACCTGGCCTATGCGATGTGAACGCATGTATGAATTGCCCAGTTGTCGAACACGTAACTGCACCTGTGCCAATACGTTTTTCGGCAACAAAGACAGCGGCATCGGTATAGCAGTGCCAGTTTAAATATATTCTTGTAATGACTTATTTGATTGATTGACTGATTTACTTGTCTTTTTTTGTTTGTTTATTTATTTATTTACTTTTTTTGTTCTATATTTATTGTGTTGTTTATTATATTACTTATATTTATATTTATACTTATTTATTTATTTTTATTATCTTTTATGTCTATTTTCTATTTTTAATTATTATTATTTTATTATGTTTATATGCACATTTTTTAGTAAATCTAACATAAATAGTCTCTCTACTAGTTAAGCTTAAGGCTATATACTACTAAGCTTTCTCAAATTTCACGTTTTAAGGGAACTTCTATTGGGTTGTTATTTTCGTTGTTATATAAAATAAAAAATCAATTAATTATAATCCACGTGAAAAAGTATTAGATTATAAAGGCTTGATGATGGTGGCAAAACGATGAAGGATGGTGCAAGATTTTTGGTATATGATCCTTAACCAAGGGATGCAAGATGGAGCATCCATCTCCATCTTGGACAATTCGAAGCTACCATTATTACATACTTGAGTAATTGTCCCCTTTAGTTCAGACCAAAGAGCCTGAACCATACGTGGAAGATTATGTTTTTCAACTTTAAAGATAAGCTAATGCTTACCTTAGGTAAGATGGAATCAATTTCTGCAATTGAATATGCAGTTATTGCACCATTTGACTTAGGTCCACAAGTGGTTATCACCTTCTTCAAGTTTTGGTTTGCTGTTAACCCTACTTTATCCAATTCTTTGCACATCATTATTCCCACTCATCTAAACCCTTTTCTAATTGGTAGAGTGAGTGAATGAGAGGATGTGATTAACTTGATTGTCAATTTAAAACTTTTAACCACTGTTATGAGATTCCACCGAATATTTAAAGTTACTAAATCGTTCCTACTGCTTTTAGTAGAGTTGGAACATTAAAAGCAAATTCTCTCATGTAGTCAAATCAAACTAAAAAATATTTGTATGTTAACTAGAATCTAACTGCTTATCATAATTGATGATTAGATAGAAGAGTCGATAGGAAGGAATTTGCTGTATTAGCTAGACAACGTGAAGGGCATTATCCTCGGAAGTCATAAAAGAATGACTTTTGGAGGGCAACTTTCAACTCCTGGAGGAGGCCAAATTAATAATGAAGGCGCAAGTTGCCAACTTGGGCAATAAAGAAACAAAACTTATAATCAAAGAGAAGGAAAAAGTGGAAGCTTTTGAGCACGACGTGTCAGATAAGAGTTGTGCATAGTTTTGGCGCTCTGACGTAGGCGATGGTTTACGTAAATTTATTATTCCCTCTAATTCGTAATAAGTATCTAGATACATTTTAATTATTTAAAATAAGTGTCATTCTTGACTTTATATGTATATTTATAATTTTATTTTCAAAATTAACCTTTAATTTCTCTCCCATCTTAATTACACAGATCACAATTTCAAGACAATTTAATATGCAATTTCTCTCACAATTTCTTATTAATATGCAATTTCTCTCTCATCTTAATTACACAGATCACAATTTCAAGGCAATTCATGGGAGTATTAATAAGGGTATATCTATAATTTCATTAGCTTTCTTAATAAGCGTGCATTTTTCTAAAACGACACTTATTATGAATCGGAGGAAGTATTTCTGTTTTCGGGAGGAAATTAGTGGCGGCCACGTACGACTTGAGGCAATTGTTAGATTATTTTTAGTAATATATAATTCGTTGAAATGATGATTATTTAACTTAAAGATATTAAGGTCTCTTAACCAAAAAAAAAAGAATAGAAAAAGAAATAAAAAAAGTTTATCGAAAATTCTTAATTATCATAGAATTGTAAAATTTTATAAAGAAAGAACTCTGATTTGTTATATTTAAATATTTAAAAATAATTATGGAATTTTATTATTTATATGATTTTTTTAATTTACCGTTCTTACTTCTTACAAGCGGGTAATAATATTTCACTAACACTCTCAAATTATATTTCATATCGTTATTTTCGGTATTATGATTGTAGAACACTGACTAACCATTGGCCTAATAGGTTAATGCTGAGGAACGGTCAAAACTCCATTTATGTATTCCAAGTTAGGATAAAATTATGCTCCATTCTATTTAAAATAAGTGTCGCTTTAGAAGGATTTTAATTATTTAAAATAAGTGTTATTTGTGACTTTTTATGCATATTTATGATTTTACTTCCAAAATTGTCCTTTAATTTCTCTCACATCCAAATTATACAGATTATATTTTCAAGACATTTTAATATGTAATTAATAAGGGTATATCAGACATTTCATTAACTTTCTTAAGAAGTGTGTATTCTTCTAAAACGACACTTATTTTGAATAAGAGGGAGTATTTTTCTAGTGTGTATTAATATGAAACATAGGAAAAGAAACCAATGAAGTATTATTTATTTATTTATTTGATAGTATTGTTTAAAAGAAACAATTTTGGAAGGCGTGACAAAAAGATCATTTCTTCCTTTTATTGTTTTAAAATTCTTCACTAAGATTCCCAAAATTGGCTCATTATCATCGATAAAACTTGGACACTTGGAACGCACTGCAATTATGCCTTAGCTATGCATATATATACCTTTATAATTTAGAATTGACACTTTCAGTATAGTAAAGCATTTGAAGCGTCAAATTAGATTTTATTTAATAAAAGAACGATATGTGAGCATAAGAGCCTAACATATATATCAATTGGTTAGTACATATTTAAGGGATAGTCTCACTTTCTACAGTTTACTATAAGAATTGTTATTTTCAAAAGAATTGGTTCATGGTTTTGTATTCAAGACTTGCTCAATTAAATACTTATTGAAAAGATATTTAGGCATTTAATTGTGCAATTAATTGTTCATATTTATGTGATGTTATTAAATGAGATATAGGATTGAACTAAATAATTGAAATCATTAATTGTAACGATCACCTAAATGTGGGCCACCGCTAATAATAACTTATTGACATACTTAATGAATGTGATTATACATCCAAAGATTTGTTAACATGTTGACTTGACTATAATTATTTATTAAAATATGTTACGTTACCATTATTATTGGTTAAAACTATGTATTCAAATACAACCCAAAAGTGAACTTTAATACATAATCAAAGTTTATTGTTTGTTTGAATCTATTAACATTACTAAAAGCGTTAATGTATGAGCTTGTATTATGTTCCTAGCTTTTACTAATATGTTTGCTTTAGGCAATGCATTGCTCAAGTTTAACAGACTAAACTATGTAGAATAGTTTGAGCAAATCCAATTTTAGTTGGACGTTATGGATTTGGACTTAGCAATAGTTTTGGATGAAAAGCTTGTAGCCATTATTGAGACTAGTATAGAAATTGACAAGTCTTTTCACGAGGCTTGAGAACGATCAAACAAGCTAAACTTGAACTTGATATGGTTGACAATTGTTGATAATGTTAAGTCATCAATGCTTAAAATGGACAATACAAGGAAATTTATGATGAAGATTAAGGAGTACTCTCAATCGAATATAACTAAAAAGTCCATTATGGGGAACCTGATAAATGACCTGATGACCAAAATGTTTGATTGGTCACAACCCATTCATGATCACGTGATAGGCTTCGCAAATGTAGTAGGAAAGTTGAAATTAAAGGGTATGGATGTAAGTGAGTCCTTTCTAGTTCAGTTTATCATTAACTTGCTTTCTCCTTAGTTCGACAAGAAAGCTGGTCACATGTTATTTTTGTATGTTTTGAATTAAATCTTATATGCAACTACTTACGTGTCACATATTACACATGAATTCCTTTTAATCTAACTTATAAACATCATTGATGTTGCTCAAGGAGATTCCTTGCAATCCAACTCATAAACGGAACAGAAAAATTCCTATATATGGGTCCATAATAAAGGCACAAATAAAGGAAATTGTGACATACAAACTAATCTCGACACCTACTATCATCTAAATATAAAAATGTTTCTTTATATTGCCGGATGTTCTAAGAATCTAGTTTCTATTAGAAAGTTGGATGAAGTAGGATTTAGCTTTAAGATTGGAAACATTGTTTTTTCTGTATAAACATAAGTACTATTATGGTTCTAGTATTTTAGTTAATTACTTATATCATTTCAATCTTGATGCATATTTTGATGAATTTCTATTTCATGTCAAACATAATATAGGTAGTAAACATACTACACATAATGAGTACTCTATTTTCTTATAAAATAAAATGTTTGGTTATGTATCTAAAGAAAGAATTTCGAGATTAGCGAAAAGTAAAATCTTATCTCAATTGAATTTTGTTGATTGGGATGTACGTGTGGATTGCATTAAAGGCATGCAAACCAGGTGCATATAAGGTTCGTAATGGGCTGATCGAGCTTGGCCTTAGTTCAAACAATTTATTCCTGGCCTGAGCCCAACCTAAGGCATGATCAAGCCTAGAGAAATTGAGCTTGAACCCAAACTTGCTCTGGGTAACTTGAGGCTTGATTAGGTCTTAGGGCTTGGGCTTTACCCCGAAACTTGATCGGGCTTAGGCCTTGCCTATTTTTTATTTTTAAAAATATTTTAATTTTTTATTTTTAAAAAATATATGTTTAAGGATGGCAATGGTCAGGTTGGATCCATATGGGACCTTACTATCCTAGGCCCAGATGGGCTAGGTGACTTATTATTTTAAAAAAAATTCAAAATGATGTCGTTTTGTCATTGCTTATTGAGCATCGTGCCAGACTAAGCCCGGGCTTAGTTGTCAAGCCTATATATATTTTGAAATGAATATATTGAAAATAAAATTATTTTTTAAAGAAAGTGAACAAAAAAATTATGTATGATAATTGCAACATTCTTTTAATTAGCACAATTGCTTAATGAAAAAAGAGTTTTTTTTGTGCGTACATAAAATTTTTAAATGTATAAGTTCAAACTAAATTTTTTTAAAAGAAAGTGAACTGAAAGATTATATATGATAAATACAACATTCATTTAATTAACACATGTTTAATGAAAAATGAGTGTTTAATGAATGTATATATTAAATAAACAAGCTGAAACTAAATTTGTTTTTTAAAGAAAGTGAAAGAAAAAGACTATACATGAGAAATGCAACATTCATTTAATTAACAAATGAAATAACAGTATTATGAAAATCATTCTATTATCAAAACAAAAGAGTATCATCGTGCTAATATTATCCAATTTTTTTAATGATACAATTTACAAAAATTCAAACTGAAATTATCAATTAAAGTTGGAGAATGAACCGGAGAACAGATGTCAACGTTGAGTAGAGTAAACAAGCATAGACAATAATTCAGGACCTGTAAAAAAACACACAAGTAAATAATTATATCTTCAATAACAAAAAAAAAACTAAAGCAATCACGTGAAAGATAAGTAATTCTAAAAACAAAGATTTAAGATAACAAACCCATAGTACAGGAAAGGGGATAATTAATCATTATAATAAGGATAGTCAATAGTTCGCATTACTTTATCTGCATATAAAAATATTATTATGTAGTAATTGCATTATATGAATTTTAAACACATGATAATAAACAATTAAATATACCTTCATCATTAATTTTTTTTTTGAAATATTTTTTAGTTGAATGGCTAGTCTAAGTGGTTTCCTTCAGATCAGTACTTATATTAATATAAAATTAAAATCACATATAAGATAAGATAATATCATAAAAATAGACAAAATTGATACATCATACGTAATAGAGTTTACCCTCAATATCTTTATCATCTACCCAATTCTTTTACCCTCAATATCTTTATCATCTACCCAATTTCGAGCACATATAAGGGCTTCCACAGTACTATGATGAAGTCAAGTACTATAAGGACTAATAACCGAACTGTTAGTACTAAAAGCATACTCCAAAGCAACAGTAGATGTTGGAAAAGCTAACATGTCTCTTACAATTACTTGCTTGATAAAAAAATCATTTATATGGTTCTTCCACTATAGCAATACATCGAACCCTACACTTTTAATTTCGGTCGCACAATTCATTGTCAAATATTTATCCAACTTCATCGTACTATAAGAAATCCTAGCCCTTTTTTTTCATGAATTTTGCAAATAAGGATTTCAAAATATTATTAGAAGAAGTAAAAGTAGAAGTTGAAGTTGAACCTGAACCTGAACCCGAACTTGAACTTGAACTTGAACTTGTAACTAAACCTAAAGCTAGAGCTGAATAGCCTGAGCTATTGTGATCCTTAATTTTGTCCAATCTTAGTTGATAGTCATTAAACAAATCATACCAACATTGTTTAATGACATCAAAGTGCTCTTAAGCCCGATCACCATACAATATGTCATAATAAAAATTATCCCTTTCCATTCTGTTTCTTAAGTCTAACACAGGAAACTGCCGCAATATGTCCAATTATATACAGTAAGAATTAAGCCTCTCCTTCATCTGCTCTACCATAACCTGAATAACCTTATTGGAATCAAATGTCCAATCAGATAAAGCTTTCTTGATCTCGTACATATTGCCAAACCAACTATACAAAGTTGGATATTTTGTTCCTAGAACATTTCAGCAGTAGTATAAAATATCTTCAACTGCACACAAAATTCTTTATCCATCTCCCATTGTTCTTTTGTAGGCAGGCAAGTGTACTAAGAATTTCTTTGACATAGCTTATTAAAAACCTCAACATATGGGATTGCCAACTCCAACATCTTGAAGACTGAGTTCCATCTACTAGGACAATCCAAAACCAACTTCTTTATCCATATAATGCGTAGTTATTATGCAGTTTCTTCAAAAATTTCAACTGTTTTGGGTGTTGCAATCTAATATACTACACTATCTCATATCTACTCTATTGCTTCCTTTATCATCTCTAACCCGTCCTTTTGCAATTAAATTTATAATATATGCAAAACAACACAAGGTTCTCAACACGTAACTTATTCTTCGCCTTTTCAATCATTGCATTATTCATGCTACAATTGTTGATTGTTATAATAAACAACTTGATTTCGATATTCTAATCCATTAAACACTTGACCAACACGGTTGTCAACTTTTCACTTATATGTGGTGTCTGTGGTGTTGACACATAAATGAACCTACCATTTACAAATAAGATAACAATATTAAAAAATATAGTTTACCTTAATAGTCTACTACGTAGAGTCCAATTGTTGTCAAATACTTAAATTAGTAATATGAGTAAACTAATAATATAATTCAAGCTACTGAAGGAATTGTTATAATCCTACTATATTAAAGTGGCAGGTCTTTTGGACCTCTGGTCCTGAGATTTTTCCCTTCACACTGGAGAGTTTTACATGTAATATTCTAGTGTTCTCTTACTACTCTCTTATTTACTTTTATAAAAAATTTTAGTGCCTATTTTAATCATACAAAAAGGAAAAGTATAGTTTTCACTTTATTACATTTTTCCCAAAAGGAGTATATGAACTTTAGTTTAAAAGTATAATTTTCTTTTGTAATTTAAAATGAAGGATACCATCACTCATAACAGTGACATGTTGAAACTCACGACAAAGAATTGTTTATATTGGAAGCCAATGATGGAGGACCATTTATATTGTATAGATTTGCTCGAGCCATTCATAAACATGAATAAGCTATAGGGAAAATTTGATGGAGAATGGGAGCTCTTAAACTAAAAGGCATGTGCTCAAATAAACTTTGGTCAATAAGCTTACAGATCATAGCCGCCGCCATTTAGTTTAAAAGCAACCATTCTTTATTGATTTTTCCTTACGGCTTATTCATATTCGTGATTGGCTCGTGCAAATCTATACAATATAAATGGTCCTATATTATCGACTTCTAATAGGAGGAATTCTTCGTGGTGAGTTTAAACATGTCTCTATTATGAGTGGTGGTACCCTTCATTTTAAATTAAATAAGAAAATTACTCTTTTAAACTAAAGCTCTCATACCATTTGAGAAAAATTGTAATAAAGTGAAAACTAAACTTTCTCTGTTTGTATGATTAAAATGGGCATTTTAAAATAATATGAAAGCATGTAAGAGAGTAGTAAAACACTAGAATTTTACATGAAAAGCTCTGCGACGTGAAGCGAAAAATCTCAAGGCTAGAGGTTTGAAAGATCGTCCATTATAATATAATAGGATTGGAACAATTTCTTTTATAGCTTAAACTAGAGACTAACTCAACTTCTCAGCCTATTTAGGATGGATTGCAATGTTCAAATATTTTACCAATTTGTCATGGATCACTCACATATTCAAGCCCTTTAAAGAGTGAAGAGCTTGAGAAAATCTCCAATTTCTTAAGCTTGAATGTGTGAGTGATCTACCACAAATTGGTGAAGTATTTAAGCATTTTAATCCATCTTAAATAGGGTGAGAAGTTGAGTTAGTCTCTAGTTTAAGGTACAGAAGAAAATTTTCTAATCCTACTATAGTGGAAAATCTTTTAGAACTCCGATTCTGAGGTTTTTTCCTTCACATTGGAGAGTTTTTAATGAAAAATTCTAATGTTCTCCTACCACTCTCATACTTTCATATTATTTTTGAGTTCCCATGTTAATCATATAAAGACAAAAGGTATAGTTTTCATATTATTACGATTTCTTCCAAAATTAATATAAGAGCTTTAGTTTAAAAGAGTAATTTATTGTGTGATTAAAATGAAGTGTACCATCACTCATAATATTGACATGTTCAAACTCACCACAAAGAATTAGTCCTATTGGAAGCCGATGAAGGAGGTGTTGTATTTTTTTTTGACTTTTTAATGGCTTGGTATTTTTTGACTTTGGTTGGTGGTTGGTGGCTCAATTTTAATCCCATATTGGGAAGGAATGAAGAAGGGAGGAGTTTTTCAAGTTATAAATAACTCATCCCCCTCCTAATCAATCTCATCCCAAAAAATTTGATAAATACTCAAAAGTTGTATACACATCAAATTTAGTATTCTCTTCTGAATAAGAGCAGGCAGCCTTAAGTGGTGCTCGGAGAAGTAGGCAAAATTAGCCGAACTCCGTTATCAATTTTCGGGTGTGTTCTTTCCTTATCTCTTTTATTTATTCGGCATTTATAGTATTCAATATTATTTGTCGGGTATATTTGTAGTGTTGTGTTTAATTATTTGGGTGTATTTACTGTTCGTGTGTGTACACGGGTTAGGTTGTGATAAATACACCGTGCACGTAATTTCTATCTAGGAGGCCGAGTTTTAAGTGGGACCGTTTGTGACTCCTCCGCCCTTTCCTGGGATTTTACGTGAAATTGTAATACTGTCTTAGAAGTCCATTTGGCGGTCTTTCCTAGGTATTACTGAATCGGTTCACTTCACTAGTTGTTTACCTTAGAGGAAAAAATTACCCGATTTTCCCAACACTAACTCGTAAGGTAGCAAAGGAACCATTTTGGAAGGAACCAGAAGGTGGAGGGAGCAGCTCCAGCTGAGTAGGGGATCGTCAAGATAGTCAGGTGGTCCTCTGCTATGCGAAGCTCGATTTCCCAACCTTTGATGGAGTTAACGACCTTTCAGGGTGGCTACACCGCTGGGAACAGTTCTTCTACAATCAGAAGACAGAGATGGAGATAAGGTAAGCTTGAGCGCTTTTCATATGACTGGTGAAGCTCAGTTGTGATTTTATAAGATGGAACAAGAGGAGCCTAGAATGTCCTGCGAAACCTTCAAAACCTATTGTCACCTTCATTTTCAACCACCAATAAGTAGCAATCTGCTAGGAGAATTGGTGAATCTCACGCAGACAAGGACGGTGGAGGACTATCAAAAAATTTTCCAAGCCCTATTAGTGAGAGCCATTTCAGTTCGAGCAGAGTAGCAGGTGAATCTTTTCACCACCAAATTGGAGGAAACTTTGAAGATGGAAGTGGAGATGTAAAATCCACCAAACTTGATAATCGCAATGAATTGGGCACGTGCATTTGAGAAGAAACAATGGTTGAATCGAGGGGAAGGGAATAGACGAACAACCTCCACTTGGCTAGCCTTGAGACCTACGGCAACTGTACTAGCCAGCATAGCTAGTCATGGTTTCAAAGGTACTACTCCAGCAAGTAGCAGTGAGGGAAGTGCAGTTACACCTATTAAACGCTTGTCGCGAGTTAAATTAGCAAAAAGGAGGTCTAAGGGCCTTTGTTTCAATTGTGATGAGTTATTCTCTCCATAACACTGCTGCAAGCATCTTTTTTAGTTAGAGGGTCAAGAGTCAGATTTGGATGGGGAACCTGATGAAGCGGTTGAACCAGAAATCTCCTTAAATGCTATTACAGGAATAAGAAACTCACAGATGATGCAGCTTCAGACATTAGTAGATGGCTGTGCACTTAGGTATTGGTTGACTCGGGAAGCACTCACAACTTCATTAGTGCAGCTCAATGTTTAGGGCTATCAATTCAACAGCAATGAAGGATAAAGGTGGCAGTAGCCAACGGGGAAAAAATTCCTAGTATTGGGCTTTGTGAAGCGGTTAATTTAATGATTAATTCTAATTTATTTGCTGCTGACTTTTTTTTTTGGCTACCCTTGGATGGTTTTGACATTGTTTTAGGAGTGATATGATTACAGACCTTGGGGCCAATTGTATGGGACTTTTTAGCCCTTACTATGAGCTTTGGATTAAAGGGAAGAAAAGTGGTATGGCAATGGCAACAGTAGGAGAAACAACCACGTTTTCAATTGATTCAGGGACCAACACCACAGGAACTCATGTTAGATAGATTGCTTGCTGACTTTTTTGACTTATTAGAAGAACCAAAAGGGCTGCCACCAAGGAGAGAGTGTGACCATCGGATTCATTTGCTGCCTGAAATAACCCCAATTGCGATACAACCTTATAGGTAATTGGATCTACAGAAAGATGAAATTGAGCAACAATGTGCCACCATGATGAAACATGGAATCATAAGGCCTAGTCATTCTCCATTTTCCTCTCCTGTTTTGCTAGTGAAGAAGCAGGATCGAACTAGACCTTAGGTCTAGTTATCATCAAGTGTGGATGGCCCAAGAGGATATTGAGAAGACAACTTTCAGAACTCACCACGGGCACTTCGAATTTTTGGTTATACCTTTTGGCTTAACCAGTGCCCCGTCAACATTTCAAGCACTTATGAATGAGGTATTCCAACCCTACCTACATAAGTTTGTCTTGGTTTTCTTTAACAACATATTAATCGACAGTAAAACATCGGTGGAACGTGATCAACATATTCGACTTATGTCTCATTTACTACGTTCTCATCATTTTTTTAAGATCTAAATGTTCCTTTGGGGAGACCCAAATAACATATCTGGGTAATATGATCAATGGTGGTGATGTATCGGTTGATGCTAGCAAGATAGAAGTAGTGAAAGAATGGGCCCAACTGCAATCAGCTAAAGGTGTATGGGCTTTCTTGGGGTTAGCGGGTTATTACAGGAAATTTATCAAGGACTATGGAGTCATAGCTGCACCCCTCACCAATCTTCTTCGGAAAAACTCCTTCCAATGGAGTGAGGCAGCCACATGATCCTTTACTCAACTAAAGGAGGCCTTGGCAATAGCTCTGGTATTACAATTATCGAATTTTGAAGCAAAATTTGTAGTAGAGTGTGATGCTTTTGGGGAAGGAATTGGGGCGGTTCTACAACAAAGGGATCATTTGGTGGCTTTCTTTAGCAAAAAACTTGTGGATAGACACATGAAACTACCAACATATGAACGAGAACTTATTGGCCTAGCTAAGGCAGTGCAACATTGGAGACCCTATTTATGGGGATGGTCTTTTCTTATTAAAATAGATCATTTCAGCTTTAAGTACTTTCTTGAGCAATAACTTACAACTTCACCTTAGCAATATTAACTAAGCAAATTGATAGGTTCGACTTTCGGGTAGAGTATTGGTTTGGTCAG
The DNA here is from genome assembly GCA_027563825.1 of Erythroxylum mucronatum. Lineage (NCBI taxonomy): Eukaryota > Viridiplantae > Streptophyta > Magnoliopsida > Malpighiales > Erythroxylaceae > Erythroxylum > Erythroxylum mucronatum. Next base: position 19,930,333 of record JAOSBP010000001.1, on the reverse strand, counting down.
CTTAATATAGTGGCAAATGCACTCTCATGGAGGGACGACGAAGAGGGCCTAATTTGTGAAATTTCACAACCTACAATGCTGTTTTTTGATGAAATAAGACTTGAAATTGCAAGTTTAAATGAGTTGAAAGAGCTTTGTTCAAGGGCTAAACAAGGAGAAGCAGGGATGAATAGGCAGTACATAATGGATTAATTCTATATAAGGGATGTGTATTTTTGCTTCCCACTTCACCTTTAATTTATTTTATTATTGCAGGAGTACATAACCAAACTCATAAAGGGGCGCAAAAAATGTTGCAATGCCTCCGAGCTGATTTTTTCTAGAAGGGAATGAAGGGGGCTATTAAGGAATTCATGGCTGGTTGCACTACTTGTCAATGCCATAAGAGTGAGCATTTATACCTAAGAGGGCTCCTTCAACTCCTCCCTATTCCTACACAAATATGGGCTGACATCTCCATTGATTTTGTGGAAGGATTACCAAAAGTCCATGGTAAATCAGTTTTATTTATTGTAGTTGACAGATTTCAAAATCTGCACATTTTATCCCAATTGCTCACCCTTACATTGCTATAAATGTTGCCTTTGTATTTTTTGAGTAGATTTTTTGACTACACGGTCTCCTAGAATCTATTATAAGTAACAGGGATATGGTTTTTACAAGCAAGTTTTGGAAAGTGCTCTTTCATTTGTGTGGCACAAAGTTGGCATTCTTCTCCGCCTACCACCCATAATCTGATGGACAAACAAAAGTTGTCAATCGCACGGTGGAGATGTACCTAAGGTGATTTCACTTTCTAAGGCACAATAAAAATGATATGACTCTTAAGAATATAAATGTTGCTCAAATGTTTCTAAAGTTTTTGTAAGCTCGTTGCTTCACAAGTATTATTGCTCTTTCTTAAATAGTTAATTTTTTCAACTAGTCGTTTGTTGGACCCCGAACTCTTCCTTAAAAATTTGATTTAGTAAGTGAGATTAAATGAGGAATCGGTAGTAAGTTGTGCTGAATGTTTTACAATGATATTTGGG
>JAOSBP010000001.1:19905667-19916860 GCA_027563825.1 Erythroxylum mucronatum | reverse complement strand
AGAAAATTAATAATAATAAGGAATTTAATAATCACAATAATAATAAGAAAATTAATTATGAATAATAATGATAATAACAATAATAATAAGAAAACTAATTTTGTATAATAATAATAATAATAATAATAATAAGTACAAAATTTATAATAATAATTAATAATAACAGCAACAGCAATAATTAATAATAATTATTATTATTATTATTACAAAATTTATAATAATAATAATAAGATAATTAATTTCATATAATAAAATTAATAATAATAAATAATAATAATAATAATAAGATAATTAATTTCGTATAATAATAGTAATAAATAATAACAATAATTGTTAATAATAATAATAATAATAAGTTTAAAATTTATAATAAATAATAATAATAACAATAACAATAATAATAATAATAAGTTTAAAATTTATAATAATAATAACAATAATTAATAATAATAATAATAATTTTAAAATTTATAATAATAATAATAATAATAATAATAATAATAATAATGATGATGATGATGATGATGATGATGATGATGATGGTGATGATGATGATGATGATGATGATGAGTTTAATAATATAATTAAGAATAAAAATTGCTTATGTGGAGAGAGGTATTTCTAACATTTCTTTATGTGTTTAGTTTTTGTTCTTAGGACAAGAATTCTCCTAACTCAGTTTTGGAAGGAACAAAAATTTATGTCCTTATCCTCCGAAAACAGAACAAAAAATGGATGAGGATGGCAAGCAAACAGGACGGAGAACAGAACTTTTGTATCCTTGTCATCCGTCTTCACCTCTGAGAACACTAACCAAACGCAGGGTAAGTAAGAGGCTAAGCCCGACTTGAAGTAACAAACATTAGCACATAATTAAATTAAAGCCTCACTTCATCCTTCGGACAATTGTTCCTCATCAAAGCTATCATTAGCTTCGACAGATTCCATATACCTAAAGATACTGTTACTAACGGAATTAGCTACTTAAACCTTCTGGTTAAAGTCAAGTACTTTTGCGTACTCTTAAACTTAGCCATTATTTCGCCACCGTCGGGGGCGCATTGCGCGACAGTGACGACCAATGGAGGGGTGGCTTCGCACACAATATCGGATGGTGCTCGTCCAAGGACGCGGAACTTTAAGGAGTGCATACTGGCTTGACCATGGCTTGGCGGTTGAGTCATCGCCGGATTGAACTTGAAGTCGATTCCCAGGCAGTGGATGATCTCCTCTCCTCTGTTGATCAGCGTTCCCAATCGGTCCACCCTCTTGTCCGGAGCATTCACGAGCTGTTCACCAGGAACTGGACTGTTGTTCATCGGCACGTTTATCAAGAGAGCAACAGATGTGCGGATTGGCTAGCTAACTATGCCAGTCATTTTGATGTCGGTGTTACTTTTTTTCCTACTTCACCCGTTGGGTGCCACCATATCCTATTAGAGGATCTGTCGGGAATTAGTTTCCCTTGATTTATTGTGTAATTTCTTGTTCATCTTCCTTTATAAAAAAAACTTAGCCATTATTTTAGTAATTTTTATGATTATTGGTCAATGGTACTTAAATTAGTAATATTAGGATACTAATGATATTCATGAGAATCACTATTAATGATTCTCTAATTCTTTGCTTTTGAAGCAAGCATTAAATTGATATGATTGCAAATAGAATTTTACGCATGGCGTTTAGTCAAATAGATCACAGCAGCTGGCCATTAAAATTGTGAAAACCGTGTCAAACTTTGCATCATTTTTTTAATTAATAAATTATAAACTTGACATTAATTAATACTATCTTAACTTTATATAAATAAAACTTAACCTTTTCTTATGATTAAAATTTAAAAATATTTTAAATTTTGACTCATTAGTGATATCTATTAAAATTAAAATAAAATATTATATTTTTAAACATAATAATTACTATTTAGAAATATTTTTAAATAAACATAAAGAGTACATATAAACCTGGTAAAAAAACAACTTTATATCTTGTGACCGTAAGATCATCATCGAGTTATCGCGAAGTAAAGAAAAACGAAAGGATAAGATTATGGAAGTAAATATTCTCGCATTTATTGCTTCTGGGTTGTTTATTTTAGTTTCTACTGCTTTTTTACTTATAATTTATGTAAAAACTATTAGTCAAGTTAGTCAAAGTGATTAATTTGAATGAAACTTGACTTCTTACTTCTTAATCAATGATTGCAGATAGAAAATGCAAAGAATTCTAATTTCGTGGCGGAGATAAACGTAGATAAATAAGGGCAGACTAGAATCATCACAGGTTCAAATGTCGGAAATAATCTTTTTGTAAAAATAAAAGAAAGATATATCTAGTGTAATCCTTTTTAAACCGCTGCAAAAGAGAAAGACTTGTGTACTGATGAAGTTAACTTCCGGTTTCTTAAAACCTTCTGAGACGCTACGGAACAGCAATTTAGCACCTAAATAGATGCAACTCACAGATATACGAGGCCCGACAGATCGCCGTCCCACGTTTATCCATGCCGGTGATTAGAAAGAAGAAACCAAAGATGTTTCTTCTGTATGTCCTCTATAAAAAATTTTCTTTTTTCTTTTCAATTGAGCGTTAAAACCTTTTAAGAGTTGAACATCATAGTTCAAAAGTGCTATCTATTTCTTGATACGGTCTTGAAATTCCATGTTATGCCTTAATTTTTGAATAATTCTGAATTTTTTTGAAATAGTAGATAAGGACACTTCCAATAGTATTGGAACCTTTCAATACATAAAAGCCATTGGTGCACTTAATCCAATTTTATATGCAATATGAAAAGAATTGAAGTATGGCATAAAAGAAAGGGATTGATTTTTGAACCAAAAAAAAAGAAATGGTTAGATGAACTCTTATATATGAAGTTCAGATCCTCTGTCCAATATTACTCTGTCTTACGAAATCTTAGCCATTTATTTCGCGGGACCCACATAAATAAATGGTTAAAATTTATTAGACACAATAAAACACCATAATATTAGACAGAAGATCTGAAACTCTTATATATGTCAAGAGCTGTATAGTATGCAGTCCAACATTGGGCGACGCATGGAGAAAAGAAACTGAAATCTTGTTATGGTCTTGACATGAACATGTGTCAGTGAAAGCTAACCTCTTAATAAGCTTAAGCATAAATTGCCTTTAAATCCTAAACTAAAGTCTAAAATCCTCGTACAAGATAATGAAAAATATGAGGGTTCAAAGCATATGAGCGTCAATCACGTATTTGAAATAAAACAAAGACGTATCACCAAAGGCAAGCGATAGCTACAAGTCATATGACAATTCAACTTCTTAGAACATCAGGTTCTTCGAGGAAGTAAATTAGCAGCATGAACTGTCTCTGCCGTTTCGTTTATCCAATGAACACCGAGCATTGCAACCTTGAATTATGGCAAAATTTACAGCCAATAACACAATACAAACAGCATTTGGTACAAACTAATCATTTTATCCAAATATGAAATAGTCAAAGAACATAAGAATTCCATAATGCAAAACACGAAATGATAAATATGAGCCAACTTGGTAAAAGAATTCCTGGCAACATAGAAGAATTTAGCTTCAAACTAATTAACATAAATTCACCGTTACAAGTGCACAGAAAAGAAGAAACTTCAGCTACATGACCTACAGACTTGGACTTTAATATCTATGAGCCTCCCTTGTTTCATGCACGCTCTATCTTTCATGTGTTAACTATCTTGTGCAGGACTACATTTGAGCTGGTCCAGGCTTTGGTGCATCAACTAAGATGTATGCATGAAATAAAAATGGGTGCACCTCTTGCACATGTATATCTGAAAACAAGCTGCAAAAACTATATCAACTAACAAAAAGAAGAATTAGAAACGGATTCAGCCGATTACAAAGCACTACCTGTGTATCCCACATCTACCAGTTAAGCTGCCCTCAAAGCAGCAGTTCCACAGTAAAGTCACCAGGCCATTCGAGATCAGAGAACACCACAGCAGAACAACATTTTATTCGGGACTATTGATCACCCCATCTCGGACTGGAAATTGGAAAGAAACCTGATGGTGATAACGGAAAAAGAAGGCCAGGAGAAGGTGGTGGTTGAGGACCAGGACCTAATATCCCAGAATGAGCCACTGGTGAAAAGCCAAAGTTGGGTGATAGAGGCGGAGGAAAATGAATTCCAGGAGAAAGTAACGGATAAGGAGACCTTGGAGACAACAAATTCATGTAACCTGTAGGGGATGGCAAAAGGAACTGAGAAGTTGGTGAAGGTAAAAGAGGCGGTCCATTCATTTGTGGAGATGGGAAATTAGGCATAGGTGGTACAGCACCATTAACTCTTGGGGATGGTACTGCAGGCATCGGTGGGTTAGGTAGTATCCCAGAAGATGGTGGATGCGGCTGAATTTGGCCTGGCATTTGCGTTTGTGGTTGTGGTGGATGTAAGGGAGGTTGAGCCTGACTTCCTCGGGGAGTAGGATCAATCAAAGAATTCTGAAGGTAGCGCATATATGATGAAAGAGGAGATTCAGCAGTATTTGCCCAAACTGAGTCACCAGATGCCATTTGGGGCATCATCGCTGGAGAAGGCGGTCCAAATTGGCCTGGTCTTACAAAGGTATTGCTATAAGGTACTGGCGGAGGTGCCATGGCCGATGCTTGGACTGGAGGGGGCACAAAGGGTCGGTTGATAGGTGTCAAAGGAGGCGGTCTAATCTTCTGCAACCTCATACTTTGGGGCTTGGCAGGATTCTGTGGAGGTCTAGGTGGAGGTTCTTGTGAATGTGATGGAGAACCTGTTAGCTGCTGAACAATGTTCCTGAAATCATTCTTACTTATGTTGTAGACGTGAGGCTGAGGTTGTTGCCTGTTAGCATTGTTAGCAAAATTCGGTTGGTGCAGCGGACTTTTCCTAATGTTCTTGCCCATCTTGTTCACACCCAACTGATCATTCTGTCTGCTTTTCGAATTATCCATACTGAATTCAACCAAGTTTACCCCGAAAAACCCAGCATCAAAATAAGTGAATCACCACAAAGTCAAAATCTTTAAGAGCTTCATAATAATCACCCAGAACTTCAACACTAGCACACTCCACCTAAGGCTTCAACAAGCCAGATGCTTTGATTTCTTCTAATAGTCTTTCAGAATCTTCAGAAAGAAACACAAGAGTTCAGTTTTACACCGTTCAAATCCCACAAAGCTGTAATTAAATCAAAAACTACAACAGATGCTGGCAACTAACAAATTTCTCACCTATTTAGCATACAACCAAATCCCCAAAACAGATCAGTCTACAAGCCAGTTCATATCATCCCCTCTGAAATTCGTGAACCATCAAAACACAGAAAAGTAAATAAATCTCCCAACAAGATCCTTCTTCTTGAAAGCAAAAGCAAGAAAGTTGAAACCCCAGAAAGTAAATGGACCCTAACCCAACAATTCAAAGAAAACCTTTCACGAACTCAAACCATTTCTCAGCACTCACATACTTTTAAGACAAAGAAGGAGACGAAAAATAAAGTAAACGCATAACGAATCAAAACAAGGACCAGGAAAGAGAGAAAAACTATATTACACGGCCTTGACTTGAATACGGAGCCAGAAACTTCGCGAGTATGCACCGTAGTGCCGTACAGATCTTTAATACCTCTGTTTCTGGGTTTTTTCCGTATCAAACAAAAATCAAATCTTTTGAGAAGAAGAGAGGAAGGAAACTCAAAAACCCAGTGGGAATGAATTGCTGGTAATGAGCAAAAAGTGGGTTTCCAGGTCAACGAGAAAATGAATCAATCGAGTGATGTAAAGGGACAGAGAGTAGAACAACCAGCTCCAAAATTTTGAGATTTATGGTGAATATTTGGAGTTATAAATTTTCGGTTGTGTACAGTTCTGGGTTATGTCTGAAAGCAATTCCCGAAGAGAAAAAGATAATTTTTCCACAAAATAATAAACGATAAAATGGTCAAACGAAACGAAACGAAATTAACGCCGACATATTTACATCATTTTTTTGATTAATTCATCAAAAAAGAATACCAAGCGAAGTAGCCATAGTTTATGCCCTGTCACTCATTGACTCAGGAGTCAGGACTCTCCGGTAATTACTTAAATTGTTTGATTTTATTGTGATTTTAAATTAACAATGTGTTCAATTTACCAAAATTTTATATTTAGGCCTTACAATGGTGAAGTTTACTCCAAACTTCATTCATATTGGATATTGTATTCTTTATCTTAAACTAGGATATTTATTGGTGGACCCAATGATTAATCCCCTTGTTAGTTTGTAAGCACCTTACAGAGTGAAACAGCTAGCCTAAAAATTTAAGGTTGTTCCATATCTAAAGTCAAGGATCAAATCATTGATCTTTAGTTAAAGATGGATGAGTACCTTCTGCTCAATCACACCTTTAAATTTGTTGTATTTTAATTTAGTTCATAATTTATAACTATCAATCATTTATATAAATATAATTGAATTTATAAGAGAGTCGGTCAATAATTTATTGTCGAAATACTGACCAAAGTGACCAAATATTGAGTGTAGCGTTAAATTTACTTTTATAGTTTTTGAGTGTACGTTTTAATGACGATAAATTAAATAATTATTATTCAACGAAATTGGAATGAAATTGATATTTCATTCACGTCCAACTGAAAGGTATACTTACACGTCACACTATAATGGTGCGCAGCTACCATTATATGACAGGTAGGTACAATTATGTTTAGCAAAAATTAAAAACCAACCTATTATGTCAAATCAATTATAAAAATTTTGAAACTTTAAAATTTTTATTTATTTATTTTAATAATTCTTTTAGTTAAAAATTAATTTATTAACTAATCGGTCAATTTTTATAAAAATAATCAATTAATTTTTATTAGACAATTTTTTAATTAAATTCAAAATTTTTTGACAATTTTTTAATTTTTTAATTTTTTTTTACCTATTTAAATTCCTATCAGTTTTTAATACTTTGATGTTTAGTGCAAATTATGTACTATTAATTAATTATAATGACATCTAAAAGTGCAAAAAAGTCAGAAAATGATAGCCAAATATATAACGAAAGACCCTTCCACTTCACAATTTGACCTATTTATTCAAGTCTTTAGTGTACTTGCATTTAGTAAGAAAATAAAGGATACACGAGCTACACACCATATCCTAATATAAGTTATTTTAATGTCGGTCTATCAATAAATAATTTGATAAGTTTAAAATTAGAGCTTTGTTTCTTATTATATATTAATAATTTAATTAATTAATTTTGATTTACATATTAAATTTATATGAGAAATCAAATTTGAAATTCTTACATTTTTATAATTTATTGAAGGTTCAATCCAAGACTAAGATACCGAAAGAGTTGAACGAAAATAAGAACAAAGATATTTTACAAGTTAGGCAAGTGCCCCGACTCCCTAATGATCGAGTCGTACCGTACCAGCCAAGCAGCCACCGTGTTGAACCTGAAGCCTCCAGCAAATGTTATCAAGCTCAGGAAGGTTTTTTTTTTCAAGACCTCTGCCAAACTTTTTGCAGTCGATAACGAACAAGAATTTTCTTTCTCAATTCAAATTTATCTTCTTCTTTTTTACGGGAAGAAGACAGCTTACAGACAAAGTCGAAAAAAATAGAGCCCTGATCCTTCAAAAAGAGTACATGGCATTTAATGGGTATAATTTCAAAATAAGTAGTACCAAGCTCAAAGTGCTTGACATAAGACGCTAACTAGTCTGCACATCGGTTGTTCTCACGGTAAATACGTCGGTGTACCACATTTCAATTCTTGACGAGCAGTTCATTAATTCCTATAATTATGGAATTGTGGGTCTCGGCCCGTCAGAGGCGAGAAAGAGAAAAGATTAAGCGAAACTTCCTAATTCACCTCAAGTTCAATCCAATTCAAAGTTCATCTTTGACAAGTCATACGGTACATTTGTCCTCAGATAAACAATTTCAACCATGTGAGGCTACAGATTAACTAAACAATTTCTTCTTCATACAATGATTGTTATGAAGAAGGTAAGAGGACAAGTTTAGTGCAGGGTCAAAATATTTTGCAGTCTTCTTTAATGTTTTAATGATTAGAGCTTTGTATTTAGACGATCATGAGAAATTTTTAAAGCACAATATTTTCTCGATATGTTTGAACTTTAAAAAAAAAAGTGGCTTTAGAAAATATAGATGTATATGATTTTAATAAGAAATTTGAACGATATGAATCACTTTTTTTTTAAGTAAGCTTTTATAAGATGTATTATAAAGTAAAAAGCCAGAGTGATCAAATTTCAGAGACTGACAAATGATCTATTAACAGTTTGATTTGGTCAAAAATTATGTTCTCTTGATCAATAAAAAGGTGTCATATGAAAATAAATTTACAATTGCATCTCTTTATTCCATTTTTAATTGGGACATCGAAAATAAAAATATATAAAGAACAAAAATAGAAGTTAGAATTACATTAAGAAAAAATTTGAGAAACATATTATAAGATTTAAATGTAAATAATGTGATAAGACGTTGATTATTTAAACAAAGCCATTTATGGATTGTGTTTTCAAAATTCACCTAAAAGACTTGTTTTAGAATTCCAATATTTTCTTTCTTTTTTCTTTTATTTGTTGTTATCTTATTTTGGAAAAACAAAGAACTTAAATATAATATTTGAACGAATTTAATTTTCTTCAGCGGTTAACAAAAATGACAATGTAATTATACCTTAAAGATATTGGATAAAGGATCATCAAGAGTGTCCTTATCTTTCATCCCCCACGAGACTAAATAATTAATATGATAAATCGTGTTATCATATATATCTGTTAGGAATATATGAAATTTCAACTACTGAATTGATCCTTAAATGAATTTAGTATTCAATGCCATAAATCATTTATTGCATCAATCATCATCTCATTATCATTATATAAATAATTTATATTTATACTACCTTCTATAGAAGCTAGACCTTTTTGAATATATCTCGATGCAAACTCGAATTTATAATGGTTTTCTTAGTTTTTCAATCCTTTAAACTAAATTGAATTGCTTTTTTATAATGTTTCATTATACCAAGTCATTCATGATTTCTAATAACATTTTATGATAGCAATCATCATCTTAAATTTTTGGAATTAAAACCGAGATAAAAAGGTTTTTTGATTTGGGGTTCATATAATCCCAAAGGATCTTTACACAATATAAGTTGAGAACATAACTTATAAGGTTAACTACAAAAAAATCCTAAAATTTTATCAAATTTTTAATTATAACCCGAACTTTGAAAAGTAGCAATAAAATGTTCGATCTTTCAATTTTTTTCAATTCTAGCTCAATATTAGTGTAAATGTCATGTTTGTTGATGTGGTAGTGCCACGTGTACAGGGACTCTCATTAATAAGACATATTAACAGTGATTAAGATTCAAAACCCTATTAGTTAAACGACGTTGGTTAATCAATTTAAAAGACGTGTTATGTTTAAATGATATAACCCTTTTTCTTCTTCAGTTTGCAAAACCCACTGAATTCAAAACTTCATTAAGTCGTCATTCTTTGTCTCCACAGATTGTCATCAAAACAACAACACTGAAAGCCTTCATTAGCGAGCTTGAAAACAATTCCTAGATTACATAGAGAAGTAGCCCCACTATTCCCTTAGTTTATGCAATATAACTATACTAAACCCACACATGTGGCTAACTACAACATCCCACAATGAACAAGAATACTATTTCTAGCAGGAACTATAGAATCTACCCTAAAAAACATCACAAAAGAAAGAAAGTAATAGTATTAGTAGAAGATGATGATGATGATTATGAGAGCACAAGTCAGCCAACAATTATGTCGCTGACCTTTTATGATCCATCGATCAATCCCCGTAGTTTCTGCCATTGCAAATTACTCTAATCCAACAAAAAAGTCATAGATTTTTTCCCATAAACAATTCAGTCACACTTCCAATAAATTACTAACATCCTTGTACTCTTTGATTTCAATCAAAATGGAGCCTTACTTCTAGAATTCCCGACCCATCCATCCACTAGCAACTGCCCATTGAGAGGTAAATTGAAGAATGGAAGACCTCCTAAACCAGCTTTAGGGAAAGGATTATTTCCAACACCAGCACCTCCACCTCCTTCATCGTCACCACTCTGCATCTGCAACTGCTCATCCTAATCCAAAGGAAGTTGCTCATATGCAACGTTGGTAAACGATGATACAATCATTATCATAGGTTCTATTAATGTCAACTCTCCAACAACACTTCCCCCAACCACCTAACCTGTCCTCTGGCAAGAAAAATAGTTAGACTTGTCGCTCTTAGTAGGGCTGGAGGCGACAAGAAAGATTTAGACAAGGACAAGATCTCAAATCTATTAAACTGATTAAACGACGTCGTTTAACTAAGTAAGGTCTTGAATCTTAACCGCTGCTAATGTGTCTTATTAATGAGGGTTCCTATACACGTGGCACTACCACTTCAGCAAAAATAATGGTGGCAAAAACGTTAGGCTAGAATTGAAAAAAATTTAAAGTTCTAGCATTTTATTACTACTTTTTAAATTTCGAGTTATAATTGAAAATTTGACGAAAGTTTGAGATTTTTTTGTAATTAAACATAACTTATATTATCTTTACAGGTTGAAAATGCACACATAATATGATTATATGTTATAGTATTGACTGTCTTTTATTAAAGCTTATATCTTTCCTTAAATATTGTACAGATGATAGTTCAAGCATACCTAACACCTAACTCAAGTTCACATATTTACTCATTTAATCCACCTTTCAGAACTCACATTTGACATATTAATATAGATTGGATGAACATATCATTTCTTTAGATTATATCATTACTAATAACCTTTTACACCCTTTAATATAAATCACATAGACATTAGTGTTTTAAGCCTTGATTGCTCATTTATCACCTAGATAAATTTCTTAAAACTTATCTCATAGCCATTCCTACAAAGTAGTGGAACTGTGGAAGCGATCACTCTAAGTGAAGGTATCTCATATTTGTCTAACATATTTCTTGTATCTAGAACTGAGTGTTCAATACTCATTTTAACATTCATTCTAAAATTGAAAACTCAAAATGGAATCAAATATTCTCATATTTATTGAATTGAATATTTATTTAAAATTAATTCTAGAAGATGTCATTTAATACTT
>JAOSBP010000001.1:19841891-19856356 GCA_027563825.1 Erythroxylum mucronatum | reverse complement strand
TTCGGGACGAGCTTGGAGGGTGGTGATCGCCTGCATCAGCTGGTCGAACCTCCTACTGATTTCCTCCTTCAGCTCCCTCTTCACCCCTTCGAGCTTCTGATTAACTTCCACCCTCAAGGTTTCTCTCTCTACTTGCAGCCCGACCTTGATTTCTTCCACTTCTTTTTCCAAGACATCCAACCTTGTTTCCTGCCTCTTTGTTGCCATGCCCAGTATCATATGCTCTGATACCAAATGGTAGAACCTGCACAAATCTACCTTCCACAGCAAACACACACACAAGCAGTACACAAATATGGCAAACAACAATGGCAGTAATATAGTCTATATTGATTGATCGTCAAAACCAGTAAAAGAACAGGATAAGTGTGCTAGAATTCGAGGTCCTAGGTGTGCTAGAATTCGAGGTCCTAGCTCTTCCAGCCTTAGGCTCAACTCAACGTAAAATGACAGAATTCATTGCCTGCCCATTCCCCCTCACGACCTTATGATGTGCACATTCATGTGCTGTGTCTGAGAATATAGTGGCGCTGCCTAATCCGTTCTAACCATTTTGCAGGTGGTTGCAGGAGTGAGGGGTAAAAAGCAGTGATGAATTGGTTTGATCAATTGGCAAGCAAAAGTTCAAACATCTCCCACCTTTGTTTACTAATCATATTTCCCCAGTTCAGATGAGCAGCATGAAATAATCTTTTATCTTTATCAGTTGTTTGAACGCACAGATTTCTAATGCAGAGACTGAAATTTCTTGGTGCAACTTTCTGAACAGTAAGTGCTAAATGATTTCAAAGAGAGATACTTTGATGAAAGAAAGCTGCTTTCATCCATTTATCACACGAACTCCGCATATTAATGATTAGTGTTCTATTTTTGGTTGCTCTAACGTTGGAAGTCCCGTTATTTGTCTACTTTGTTCCTTAGCATCTGGTACTGATTTGAACCGAGGCTTATAGCCTGTAGAAGTGGAAGTAGTGCGTTAATCTAACAGGTGTTGTATGGAAGTTGGCAAAAAGAACAGCTTAGCCCTTTTGTACTAAAATTTAAGTTGGACTCTTAACGAATTAGATTAAACTCTTTAACTTGTGGAAAACGTTCAAAATATAAACCCTAACGGTTAGAAAACGTTCAAAATAGCCTCTAAATTCATTGCATAATTTTGTTATATTAAACATTTTATAAATGCTAAAATTTATTTTAAACGCTTTAAAATATTAAGGTTTAATTCATATTTCAGTATAAATGTTAAAGATCTAAATTACTCTTTTTGGCCATGAAAGTTTGCACGAACCGCTGTACCACTAAAAACACTTGCTGGTTGCAGAACGTCTTTGTAAGTTTAATAAAAGCTCAATATATCGCGGCTGATGTGTTCTGTTCCTTACCATACATATACATTTATGATGCTTCCACATGTAATAAAGCAGAGCTAAGTACATAAACTGATGGTACATCAGTCTTGATAAAGACACGTAAACATGCTATGATCCAGGAGAAACAAGATCCAGTCATTCTTGGCATAAAACTGAACGTGGTAGGAAAAAGCTTGCATCAAACAGTGATCACGGAAACAGCGCCCGATTGGGATTAGGCAGGAGACCAAAGCTGGCAATGATGTGATATGCCACGATTACATGTCATTTTCTGAAATAGCATATTCATTATCGAACAAGTAAGTAAACGGACCATATGGTGCTGTACTGCTGTACCTCTCTTGCAAAGAAAAGTCACATTACGAAAGCATCCTTCTTTCCTTTCCTACCCTTCTTCCATGGCACCACCTGTTTCAACCCCTCATAAATAGTAGCCTGCAGAAGTGTCAAACACAATTGAGCAACTGTTGTTTAATATTGACGAGAAACAGTGTCAGGATACGGAAGTTTTGGCCTTAGTTTGTTCCTGCTCTTACTCTACGGTGTTGTACTGTATCTACTTGTACATTTATCTTCGCAGGGTTAATTGTTTGAATGATCAAAACTTGGAACAAACCTGTCAAAACCATTTAACAGACAAGTTTTGGTTCTGAGTTTGTACAGTTAAGGACGTCTTTAAGGAGTATCTGATCATAGCCTTTGGTTCTCACACACAAGAATGGAAAAAGAATCTGTAAACAAAAATCTTCTTGGATCTCTTCTAATGAATTAGATTGTTGGATCTTTCCCCATCTGATTAGAATAATACTGTTAGCATTTACTACAGGACATGACTTGCAAGGTTATCTCCTTCGTCCCAAGAATCACACATTTCATGATGAAGCAATTGAAAACATGAACTATAAAGGAAGAAACGAGTTTCACTTGGAAAAGAATTGAAGACATGAGAACTAACCCAGAAGGGAGGCTTGGCATGAGAAACAGCAGAAAAGCTTCCAGGCCTTTTAGTCTTGGTAAACTTTAACAATTTGCTGCTATTATTATCTTCTTCTTCATTGTCAGCTTCTCTGTCGAACAATGATGGAAAAACGTAGCTACTTCCACCAACAACCTCTCTTTTACCCTTGAAAGCCCTCGTGCCCCAACGCCAAGAGCCGAACACACCTTTCTTGTTAAAGACCGTGGCACCAAGTTGAGACCTTTGAGGACTACTGCAACTCCCGCGAAACGATCCCTGACGTTCCCTTCTGATAATTCTGAAAGAAAATGATTGGAACCTTGATGATCTGCCCATGTAAGGACCCTCGAGCACAGTAATTGGTGAGGGCTGTTTAGCTATATAAGCATCCAACAGAAGTCTCGGAGGTGGCTCAAGGCATTTTGGACTTGAGTCAATGGTGTTTGATGGGGTTGTGCAGTGCCTTGGCTTGCCAGGTTCTTCTTCCCAGCGAAATGGGACAGAGGCTGAGGTGTAGAGTGGTGGGGATAGTGTACCTGACCTCTCTGGTGATTGTACCAGTCCATGAGAGAGTTGACTCGAGAGTAGAGGTAATCTTGGTGTAGACCATGGCTCTGTTTTTGCTTCAGATCCCATATCTTAAGCTCTGTCCCTCAAGTGAGCTTTGGATGGGTATGGAGTGTTTCCTGTGGTTAAATATTGCGACTTTACACTTGCAGACACTGTGAAACAGAGGAAAAGAGAGGCCTTTCCTGTCATCAGCAGTCTCATACAATACCAACACCTTTTTTTCTAATCATGTATAAATTAATATTAATGTATTTAAATCTTCTTTATTTTAAATATAATTTAATTAAAACAACTCTTCTCCAGAAAACCAAACATGCTTGTTTTAAGTTGGAAAGCAAAAGAAAACAAGATGACAAAAGCACCAAAAAGCACTGAGAAGACTCTGATTTTGGAATCAGCATACGCTTTAGTAAAAGCATGTGATGCCTTTTTCATCCTGCGGAGGCAAGCATATTCAAACAAATACTTGAATCACCTTCTAACTTCTTAGAATCCAGTGTTTCAGACCTCCCAACCTCATCCAAACTTCAGCTTTTGACTCCGATCAGGAATGGAGTTCCTTGTACTGATCAACACGTTAACCTCCTCAATCAAAATTCAAAAGGCAAAGGTTTGGGGACGGATATTCTGACCTACCTATCCTGCCCATTAAATCTTAGTCATTTATTTATGTGAGTCCCACGTAAACACACGACTGATCCTATTCTCCAAAAGGATAAGTATGCACCAGAACTGTAGAATATGTATTTTATAAGACCATTTTGGCTTACAGTAAGCATTTTCCTCAGCTTCCGTCATAAGATAGAGACAAGTAAACAGAGAAGGTGGCACATCATATTAGTTATGCAACTTTCTTCATTAAAGAAACGTGAAAACAAGTCGTGTTAGGAAAAGGAAAGGTTAGATGTCACTTTTTTCTTGCCACGAGAAATCGTTTAACAACCAAAATTGTAGAATTATTTAGGAAAATCGTAACAGAGATTTCATGATAATATTTGTATAATAACTCCATAATTATATTTTAAATAAATTATTTAATGAAACAATATTTTAAAATTAAAGATAGAAAAAAGTTTACATTTAAATTCAATTCAATTTATTGAAAGCTCAAATAAATTTGAATTTTATAATTTTTTATTATTCAATTATAAGATATTGTGTTGAATTGATTTGATACAAACGAGGGCAAAAGTGTATTTGAAATCTCAACGTTTACAACAAAATATAACTTGAATTTTAACGATACAAAAAATTTAAATTAAACTTTAATGTTTTCAAAATATTCAAAATAAATTTCGGATGAATGAAAATTTTAATGAGATTAACTCTTAAATGTTACGTCAATACTGAAATGTCATTATTTATATGTTTTTTAAATAAACAATGAACTCCACTGTCACATAATTACTTTTCATATTAACTATAAAGTGAGTCACGTTATCACGTAATAGTGAAATCCACCGTTATAAAATTTTGACAAGAAACAAAAACTTGTCAAACAGTGAGATTCACTTCTATATTTCTGACGATAGATCACTTATCATATGATAATGGGCCTTTTTTGTTAAAAAATAAAAAATAATGTCATGTTGTTAGAGAGACCTGGGATCATGCATCACATGCATGGTAAGGCAGCAGAAATGTCGAAATCAAAATTTCAACTCCCAAGATGTTCCTATAAACATAAAATCCATGTACATGTATAAACATAATGTAAGAACATGAAATTACAAAATATGTACCTTGCAAATGCTCCTTCTTTCTTGAATCTTCTCCTTGTTTGGGTTGTAGCAAACATCAAACACCCTCAACAGCTAGTGAAGAACATGCAGAGATGAAGAAATATAGTGTGTAGGGAAGATTTAAGCACCAAACAAGATGGAAACATAAGTAGGATGCTCAATAGGAAAGATAGAAGAGAATTACATCACATGCAATAAACATCAAACAACCCTTGTTTGACATGCAAAGAAATTCTCCCTCTAGCTCCCTCTAAATGTCCATAACGTTTCTGGACTCCTTAGCTATTGATCTCAGTGTTTAAGTGATGAGAAATCACTTATACATGTTGGAATTAGTGGATTACGATCGTGACTTAGCTAGTCACAATCATGACTCTACCTTGGACATCCATGCAACAACTACCTCGTCCATTTTTTTCAACATTTCTTACTACGATTATATCGCGATATTATCTCAAAACATTCCCTCAAGTTCTTAAGCGTGTGATTCTTTAGATTCCCGATTTTTGTTCACTTGAATTATCTTTTAATCCGATCAATTCATGAATGGTTTTATGACATCAATTTACCGGAAAGTAGGTTGATTGACATACGAACTCTTTGATAGTAAATTATTTGACTTATAAACCTTTCCATAGGCAATTACCAAGTAATTCATCCTTTCATCATTCTATACCCCACTTGGTTCGGACTATAGGCCACATGTCAATTCCTACTAAACTGACAACGTCACATTTAGTCCAAGTGATAGTAGTTCTCGTCTTGGGAATCTCATTACTCTTTATGTCATTGAAGACTTTCTTCATAGCACATCTACTCTGACCAAAGATTCCTGAGTAATGACCCTGACAAAAGGTCGTTGGTATTATCTCCTTATATCAAGAGTGGTTAATCTTTTATTGGCTACCCAAATGCTTTCGAATACTAATAGATGTACCCAATCACCACCCTATAAGCAACTTCGCTTAAGACAACAAGGAATGATGTCAAAGCACAGGATTAGTATCTAAGATATCCTTGAGTACCTCAAATATAAGGATATTCACATCATTGCTATAATGAAATTAATCAATGATATTTTATAGATCATCCATATGATAATCTCATGACGAGTCATCCGATGTATTTACTACTTTTAGTAAGCATCCACATATTAACTGTAAACATCTCATGCTTACAGTTTATGAGATCCACTGCTTAATCAAATCAAGGAGTATAAC
The DNA here is from genome assembly GCA_027563825.1 of Erythroxylum mucronatum. Lineage (NCBI taxonomy): Eukaryota > Viridiplantae > Streptophyta > Magnoliopsida > Malpighiales > Erythroxylaceae > Erythroxylum > Erythroxylum mucronatum. Next base: position 19,850,496 of record JAOSBP010000001.1, on the reverse strand, counting down.
ATGTACTAGTCTATCCAAACTAACAATATCTGTCTCATTAATCCTATAACTAGAGATAATTTAGATACCAACATAATTGTACATGATAGAAATCTCATTATCATGAGCTCATCATGATTTCCTTCATGCTATGATTAGTATTATGAACTTCATTAACTCGATTTAAGATTGACAACAATTTATAAATATGAATGTTAAATTAATGAAAATTATCTTTCACTTTATTAATCAAAATAAAAATTGTCCAAAAATACTAAAAGTGATTACTATTATAGCACTACTATATCACACGTCGATGTAATATGTTAAGTAGAAGCAAATTCAACTAACCCAAACCCTAAAGTTTCGACAACAACTATAGAAGGCGTCAAGTCATGCAAAAACTCCGTGTGGATAACATGTCGAACGCTTTTTTCGACATTACGAAGTGCTCTTTCTCTGAGTTTTGAGTGCTTTAGGCCCACAGCTTAAGGCGATCTAATCTAACACGAGATGATGAGCAAGCTTAGCCGATTAGTTCTTCTTGTTCAGTGGGAAAGATGTGAATGGAAATTATGATAAACCAGCTGGAAAACTTTCCCCACTAACTTCACTGAAGTCAAAAAGTAGAAACAAAGAAAAAGAAAAGCAAATGGAATCATTTTCAATGCTTATGAAATGTTCTATAAGGTCCTTATTTTCCCTTCTGTTCGATCTTGCAATTTCCCATTCGTAAACTGAAACGTGTGGGAAAACAGTTGCCTACTACTGTCGAACAAATGCCCTGTGGACCAATTCTACAGAGTCTAGAAGTGCTCGGCAACATTATTAGGTTTTGGTGTGGGCATCCATGCAAATCATGCATTACTCAAAAAGATACACCATAACGTGTCCAAACGAAGTGATATAAATATATATATATATACAGAAATGCTGAATTTGTCTTGTTTGTGTTCGATGCACAACACAATTTCGTGTTTTTCTTGGAGTTGTTGGGTTGCAGAATTCATTTAAGAAAGACAGTAAAGCTGAGGTGGGTCTACCATATATCACTTAGATTCAGATATCATTTTGGATTTTGTCCTGTCCAATCCTGTCCTGACAAGGTCTCCCTACTTACCAAGCCGGAAGACAATGATGAGGTTGCAGAAGCAGACAAGAAGGAAAAGGAACAATTAAAGAGCATTGAAAGTAAGTTTCATTATTTGTGGATTCTTTCTAGGTTAACTTTTTTTAAAATTTTTATTTAATTCTAAGTTTATATCGGTAGAATTTTTTTTAGATTTTTAAATTTTTTAAAAAAATTAGTTCATTATTTAGCTGTCATTTAAAAAAAATTAAAAAACTTTCATGTAAATGACCGTTTGATAACGTAAAAATAAAAAATACATTTAATTTTAACTATATTTTATTTTGTAATAAGATTTATTTGTTCATATAAATATTATCTAAAGTATATTAAATAATATGTAAAGTACAATATATTAATTATTATATAATTTTAAACTATATGAAACATAAATAAAAATATATCTAACCAAATCTTTTATATAGATTATAACATAAGTAAATTAATATCGAAAATAAATATTAAAACATATAAAATCAAATAATATTGTATACATGCCAAAATAAATATCCAAATTGAGTAAATAGTTAAATACATAATAAACGGAAAGATGAGTTTGTAGGTATTGTTGGAATTATGTGTAAAACATCAAGGCAAAAGAGACTAAAAAATATACTCATTAATTGATCTAAAAAAATCTACTTGAAAATATTTTTTTTTTAGAAGCTCCAAATTTGAGTTTCTTAACAAGTTGTATTTTAGCTACCAAAAAAGTCATATCTATTAAAGAAGTGTTTTTTTAAATTTTACAGTCAAATACTTATTTTTCTTAAAACAGACTTTTATGGTAGAAAAAAGTGCTTATTGACATCTCAAAAGTTTATCCAGAGAGATACTTATTCTTATTCAATCCTATTTTTACCTAAAAATGATATACAATATCGTTTTATGATGAAACAAGAATAAAACAGGATAATTGAGACAAAGAATATAAACCTGAGTAGTAGGCATATAAAAATGAGAAGAGTTATTTTTCCGACACGGTCTTTGATAAGATTTGAACCTATTGAGTTGAATGTAATGAATAAGATTTGAACCTGTTAAAGACTTGGTGAAACACTTTACCAATAATCATGTTATAGTTTCTTATATTAAAATTATATTAGAATTTGTAAAAATGGTAGAATTATAATTATTATTTTTGAATATATATCAAATAAATCATTAAATAGTTATAATGTGCCAAAGGTCACGTCATTTCAAGCAATCCGTCCCCTCTTTTCATATCTTTAAAGGCAAGGCCATGGCTTGTATTCTATAGCACCACTAGTGGTAGCCACGTTATTAAGTATCTTTCACGGGGAAAACATGCTCTATAAACTTGATAAAGTATGCAGTGGGTGCGGCTCATTTAAACAATATTTGGGTGTGCGAATCATGTAAGCAAACTTTGGAACTTTTGCGCGGGTCCCATATTATATTCTCTTGATGTTGAAGTTTCTTGATCATATACAAAGTTGGGGTTCCATTTTTTAAAACTTATCATCTAATTATGATGCATTATTTGTTGGTAGACATTGCTTTCTTGCTTTCTCTTTTGTTTTTGTTGCATAAAACTATTACAATGATGACAGGGAATCAATGCAACATGTCAAACATCATTCACAAAATTAAAAAAGAAAATGAAAAAGAGAAGAGAAGAATCCAAAAGAGGGACCATATTATATTGGAGCTTTGTTATTTTTTTTAACTTACAAAATGGGTAAGAAGAGAATCGATATTTTCAACAATTTCATATGAATGTTTAAGCATAAGTGAATCTTAGCCCAATGACTCAATCGATGGGTGAAGATTAAGGTATTTTCAATGAATCGACTTATAAAACAGGTTCAGACTTAGATTAATATCAGGTTCAATTCTTCTAAACATATCGTTTTGTTTAGGAGAATTGGATTTTAGATAAATCGAAACTTAGAAAATCCAAGTTTGATTTCAATTCAATTGTTTTACACATTTAATTTTAAAAAATTAACAAAGCCAGCTCCATTGTCATCCTTATCGAGTATTTTAGTTACTATCTTAAACATTGACAAACGTCCGGTAACAATTTTATTCTTAAAATTTTTAATGAAAATTATTTGCAAAAGATAATAAGTTACTAAAGTTTTTTATTTAAAAAACTCTATATAGAGCAATCCATAGGTTTATCATTATTATTAAGAACCCTAAATAAAATAGGATTAGGTATGGCAGCCCAAATTCAGTGACCCAAGTATTAGCTTTACACACCAATGGCCCAACTTTTTTATTCTTGATATGATTATATCAAACATCTCTTCAGCCTGCGTCAACGAATAAGAAGAGGACGTCTCAACCAGTTTACATTCATATGTGAAGCCGCTTATATCAACTAGGGACAATGACCTTTCACTTATCAAATTAAACATATGGAACAATGTCCTTTTCAGTTAGTCTCCGGGACCATTTACTATCTCGTTTATAATATATGTATATTTACAGGGTAAGATTGTAATTTAATAGACCTAATTGGTACTGAGAGGACGTTATGTCTGTTAGAGATAACGCTTCTTTTTGAAGTAATGCAATTTCTAGGTTGGTTCGTGTTCATTTTAACTAGACTAGACGTTACCCACTCTTTTTAATTCTTATCAACCACCCCATCAGCCGAAGGTATACAAACTAAAGTCTGTAACCCAAAGACCTGAGCCTGTCTCGCCTGTTCACAAGGCGATGTGGCTAGCCGATTCGGTTCGACGACCCAGACCGAACTCCCGCTAATGAAGGCCTGCCCGGGCAACTTGCCTCTGTCAACAAAAGAGTTAGTCGTGGAGACTAGAAAGAACAACTTAGTGTCAGTAACCTCTTCGTCGATGGCATAGTTTGTTGTATCGAATCCCATGTACGAGGGATTGTAATGGTTGAATCAGTTTAGGTCTGATAAGATATATGTACTATTATTTAATTTTGGCATTATTAAATAATTAGAACTATAATATAATGTAGTTTCAAGATTTACATTAAATTTAATTGGGTGATGATAACTTAACCATGGCTTAGGGTGATTAAAAAATTTTTTTGATTTGACTTGAAGTCAAAAATAAAAAGGCTATCTTGGATAATATTTTAGATGTGATAGAACTCTACCTTGAACAGAGGTTTAGTTGATTACGACTATGTGGTTTGAAAGATAGTACGTGAAATCAACAGATGGTGTGTGTGTGTGACTTTGGTATTCCTCTGCTTTGTTGGCTGCATAATTTTTGAAATTTTGGGGCTGTGAGCTTTTAGCTTTGTGAGAGTCATGTGGATGGAGAGATTAATGTGCTAATTTTAGGTTGTTGAAAATCCATCTTGGTGCTGTGGTGTTTATTGATTTCTTGGTGTATGACTCACGGTTGAGGTGTTCTGTGAATTGCGTGTGTACTCTGTTGAAGGTTGGTTGCAGGCTGTGCAGTTGATGTGGTGAAGGCTATGAGGGTGTTGTTTGTCGTGAGTGTGTGGTTCATCGTGGTGTGACTTTTGCTGGTCTTTGTGTAGAGTTTTATTTGCTGGACTTGTAATGCGTGATGTGCTCCTGCTATAGCCGTAAGTTGGTACTAAAATTTGCATGAATTAGCCTATATTTTGTGAACAATTTTCATATCTAATTTGGATGAGGTAAACCCATTGGGAAGTTGTTATGTTTCTATCTCAAGTATTTTCTATTTTGTTCTTAGTTATTTAATCACTTGAGTTGTTTATTATCTTTCATTAAAAGATTGTTGAGAAAAATCATCTATTGATGTTAACACAAGTTGGTCGTGTAATTGGGTGTGAAAATCTTTCACGGGAAGTGAGGTTGATAGATAGTGTCAAGAGTTGAGTGGTGTCGGCTCAGTAAAGCCTTTGATAAATCATTATACTTCGGTGAAGGTGATTAAGTTGGGTGAGGGCCTCACAGACGCAAGCAAAGTGTATCAAACTGCGTTAACAAATTTTGGTATTAATTTTTTGGTTCTTTTAATTTTTCTGATTTTTTTGTGTTAGCTAGAAATGAATCGGAAACTTTGCGAAACTACTCCAACCGCTTATACGATTTTTCAAGATCATTTGTTTTCGTTATTCTGTACCTATTTTGATTTATGAGCATCTATTCATTCAATTTTTTTGAGTCTCATTTATTGGATGGATTGATGCTTATAAAATAGAATAGACACATAATAATAAGAGCAGGTGATCTGTTCTCATGGTTGACTAGTTAATGTTAGAGATTTTACTTTTTTTCTTTTAATTTTCGTCACATGAATTCTAAGTTTAACCCTAAGTTTCTCTATCCTTTTATTTTTTGAATACATTTTATGTAAATTATAATTCATTAATTACATATTACTCATTAATTCATAGTCCTTCTTAAAAGATTAAATTCTTTGTTAAGGTTTCAAGTAATAAAATTTATGTAAACTACTGATAAATATCTTTACCGAAAAAATATGATGAACCTGTTTGACAATCAACGGATTGCATTAGCTATCAGCTGATTTTATCAGCGGTTAGCTGACAACAAATTATATTACCTGATTTGACCAGCAGATAACATCAATTGTTTATTAAAGATGTTTGGTAAAATAAACGGTTTAGCAAAAGTTATTTATGTGTAAAATAATTTATGAGGGCATGATTTTTAAAAAAATATTTATAAGAACATAAGTGAAGAAATATGACTCAAGAAGACATTTTCTGTCTATTCCCTAACAAAGGATACAAATATATACAAAATATGCATCCCTAACAGACTCTTAGAGTTACTCTTCTGATAATGTTCTATTCCTATAATGACTCCTAAAAAGATATACATGAACTCTTAATTATCGCCTAATTATTTACATGACATTTTAAATATATACATGATATCTTAATACTCCCCTTCAAGTTGGTGCATGATAATCCGGAATGCCCAACTTGCCAAGAAGAAAATCAAATTGTTGTGTGCCAAAAGCTTTTGTCAAGATATCCGTAAGCTGATTGTAAGTACGAATATACATCGTTGTAATGTTGCTGGCTTGGATTTCATTACGAACAAAATGGCAATCAACTTTGATATGCTTGGTTCTCTCATGAAAAACCGAGTTGGCAGCTATATGAAGGGTTGATTGACTACCACAAAAAAGTCACATAGGTTGAGGATGAGACACTCGCAGATCTTTCAAGATAGCTTTGAGCCATTTCAGCTCACAAGCTGTGGTGGCCATAGAGCGATACTCAGCCTTTGTTGAAGAGCAAGAAACAGTGGCTTGCTTCTTTGTTTTCCAAGAAATAGGAGATCGACCGAGCAAGAAAAAGTACCCAGTTAAAGAGCGATGTATGAGAGGACAACTAGTCCAGTTGAAGTCACAATAAGCAAATAATTGGAGATTATAAGTAGACTGAGGGAAAATGCCTTGGCTTGGATGATTTTTTAAGTAGCTAACCTCCCAGGTTATAGCAACCTAATGCTCCTGTCTACCTAACTAGTCGACGATACTTCTCAAGATCTTACAATGTTGCGCCGATAGCTAAGGCTAAGTTATGATTTTGTGTAAGAGGCAAAGCAACAGGTTTGGCTCCTAGGAGTCCAGTTTCGGATATTATATCCAAAGTATATTTGTGTTAAGAGAGAAAGATCCCATTAGGTCCTCGTGCCATTTCAATTCCCAAGAAGTATTTCAAAAGGCCAAGATCCTTCGTATAGAAACACTTACTAAGGTAGTGCTTAAAACGAGAAATGAGATCTTCATTATTTCTGGCAATGATTAGGTCGTCAACATATATAAGAACACATAAGATAGTGCTGCCACTATGATAGGTAAAAAGAGAATAGTCTACTAACGATTGCTGAAAACTATACCTATTTAGTGCAATTGCAATTTTAGCAAACTAATTTCGTGGAGCTTGTCGCAGCCCATAAAGAGACTTCCGCAATTTACATACTTTTGTAGTGTAAATATAAGAGAATTCCGGAGGAATTTTCATATAGACTTCTTCATTAAGATCACCATGCAGAGATGCATTATGAACATTCATCTGATGTAAAATCTATGAACAAGCAGCAACCACAGTTAATAATGTCTGTATAGTTACCATTTTTGCAACTAGTGCAAATGTCTCATTATAGTCAATGCCTTCTTTTTGGGTATTTTCTCAAATAACTAGTCATGCCTTATGATGTTTAATGGTGCCATCTGAATTATACTTAATCTTATACACCCATTTACAACCGATATGTTTCTTCCCAGGGGGTAGTATTTCTAAGGTCCATGTGCCATTTCTTTCAAGGGCTTCAATTTCGAGTTGTATGGTATGCCGCCATATAGGATGCCTTACTGCTTTAGAAAACTGGGTTGGTTTATGGCCAGTGGTAATAGCTACAAGAAACTTTCTATATGGCAAGGAAAAATTAGTGCAAGTTACATAGTGTGCAATTGGTATAATGTACCTGAAGGCAGTGAAGGTGGAGGTGAGACAGCTGGGGGTTCATTAACACGATTTATAGTATGGCATATGTAGTCTTTCAATTTGCTAGGAGGCCTACGGTCCCTATGGCCACCTCCAAGTAGTTCTATACTTGTAGTCTCGAAAATGGGAGGGTCCACATTGTCTGCATGTCTAATGGAAATGGTAGGGACCACAATTCCTTCATGTCCATTAGGACTCAAAGTGGTATTAACGTTGAAGTCATCAAGTAAGGGTGAGCCATTATTCCACAAAGTATTAGTTGATGTAACTTGGATGATGGAGTTATCTGAGATATAAGGAAATTATTTTCACAAAATACAACATCTCGAGAGTCAAAATATTCTCCATTACTGAGGTCATAGAGACCCCCTTTCTTGCCATAAGGGTATCCAACAAAGAAATATTTTCTACTCTGGTCACCAAACTTATCCTTTTGTCGAGTCGGTTGTGAGCGTAGCATAGACACCCAAAAGTACATATATGGGAGTAGCTGGGAACTTGAACAAACAGTAATTCATATAGACTCTTTCCTTTATGCAAGGCATTGGGTGTACGATTGATTAAATATCCCGCAGTAAGGAGACATTCACCCTAAAATTCAGTGGGTAAGTTTGCTTGAAATCGAAGAGCATAGGCTATATTTAAAATGTGTCGGTGCTTTCTTTCAACTCGCCCATTTTGTTGAGGAGTATCTACCATGGAGGCTTGGTGGATAATACCATTTTTAACAAAATAGTCTTTCAGTACTTTAAACTCGATGCCATTGTCACTACGCATAATTCAAACTTGTTTGTGAAATTGAGTTTGTACCATAGCATAAAAGTTTTGGAGAATTTTTGCCACTTCACTCTTTTCAACTAAGAGATAGATCCAAACAGCATAAGACAAATCATCCATGATTGTTAAGAAATAAGAAGCCCCACATGAGGAGCATGTGCGATAATGATACGACACCTCCAACACATTAGGAGCCTTATCTTTTATTACGATTAGGAGTCTTATCTTTTATTACGATTAGGAGTCTATCTTTTATTATGATTAGGAGTCTTATCTTTTATTACGATT
>JAOSBP010000001.1:19805725-19826514 GCA_027563825.1 Erythroxylum mucronatum | reverse complement strand
CAATAAATGGAACTCCTAAGCCAGATGCATCCATTGCAAGCAAAGGTCATCTTAGCTTATCAGATCTAGTAGATTTCGTCAGTCCAATTCAAGATTCAAGAGGAGGTGATAATACACATAGGAAGCAGAGGCGTACAAAGATGCTGCAGGTTCATGATAAAACCAGTCAAGGTGATCAAGCAGCAACAATGATAGATGCGGTGAATCATGATGACTTGCAGAGTGTAACAGCCATGGTAGATGATGTTGAGGAAGTGAATGTGGACACGGTTCATTACGATGGAGAAGAAGAAAACGATGCTGTTACTATATTCAGGTCAACATTTTCACGTGAGGAAGTTGAGGAAACAACCTCGGATGAAGGATGGCAAGAAGCCAATCAAAGAGGACGATCAGGTAATACTAATGGCAGGAAATCTGGTCTGAGGCGACCAGCTTTGGCAAAAGCTAAAAACAAGTGAAGATTATCTAATGTAATTACAATTAAAAAAGATTATCTCGTTTATAATACATGTATTTTTATAGGGCAAGATTGTAATTTAATAAACCTAAGTGGTATTAAATTAGTTATACACGATTGGACTATTATTGGGTTTTTTTTTAAATTGCTATTAAATTAATTATAATAAAGTGAAAATGAGATATTTAATTAAGTGAGGTGGAAAGGGGTGGAGACCGGTTGGTTGAGCTTCAACGTCTCGCAGCAGCAAACTCACCCACCAAAAATCAATCATCACGTCTATTTTTGTCATTTCACACAAGTTTCGCTTTATAACCTCCGAAAAGAGCAAGACAGAGACAGAAAGAGAGATCAAAAGACAAGGCCGAGGTTAAGGGTATTATCGGAAATTCGTTCCCGAGCTCAATAAGTTTTAGTCGCTCTCTAGTTCTACCACCACTACGAGTTTGAATCCCTATCAGACAATCATAACGCAAATTTGAATTTACAAAGAAATATATTTTTTCGTTTTCCTCTTCTGCTTCGCATTTAGTACATTTATCGGTGCTTCTAGTTCTTCTTCTTCTTTTGTGTTTGTGCTGAGAGTCTCAAAAAGAGGGGAGGTGTTTGGGTCCCGATTAAAACGCCTCATCTCTTCATTAACTAAATTCTGTATCTGTTTATTCAATCATCATGGCGTCCGAGAATTTCACCGACAAGAACGCTGTGTTTAGGAAGCTTAAGGCCAAATCAGAAAATAAGGTTTTTTTTTTCCAAAAATCTTTTTTGCTTCTTTACATGCCGATCTGGTTCAGATCCTACAGTTCTTAGATCTGCGATCTTGATCTTGGGTTTTATTTGTTTATTTTGCAGACGTGTTTTGATTGTAACGCGAAAAATCCTACTTGGGCTTCTGTTACCTATGGGATCTTTCTGTGTATCGATTGCTCCGCTGTTCATCGTAGCCTTGGCGTGCACGTCAGTTTCGTAAGGTGATTAAAGTTGTTCTCCTTTATCTTTTCTGGTTTGAAGTTTTCTAGCGTCTGGGTTTGGTTTATAATGGCTATTTTTGATCGAAGATTGTGTAAATTTGGGAGTAACCTGGTTTGTGTCATAAAGTTAGTGTCCCTTGGAAAATTGGAGGTTAGATTCAAGCGTAAAGATCGTTAGGTAATCGGACTTGGGCTGGGGTTGGGATGGATTTGGAAATGTCTTGATTTGGGGAATTGTAGGAACATGTTCGATTTGTTTGGGGAATCGTAGGAACATTTTAGATTTGTTTTCTGGAGAAATTACCATTTGTTAGTTGTTACTGTAAGATAGAAGGTGCATATGGTGAAACAATATTCTCGTCTACGGTCTCAAATGCTGTAATTATAAACGTGGCTGTAGTTTTGATGATTCCACAACCGCATTAGAAAAAAAACACAAGTGCATTATTCTATCGATTTTTCTCTCGGTGGCATTTGTTATCTTCTCTTGTTCATTTTTCCTAGTTGTGCATATGATGCTTGAGCTCACTAATCGAGTCTTACCATCAGTGCTTAAACTGTTCACAATATGAAATGTCTATTACCCAATTGGTGGAAAGATCTGTTTTGTGTTTAGCTTCATTCTGGGGATTTATGCTTTCAGGTGGTCCACAAAACATTTTTTGATCAACATGTACTGTTGACTGGATGCAGGAATCATGCATTCCTTTTGTGCCATTTATGAGGATATATAGTATTATTTCCTTGTTGATACAGTAATTTGTCTTAATAGATTCATTGGATAGGAAAAGGAAATGTTGAATTTGGTTGAAAATGGAGCCTATGTTTTGCAGTACTTGTACAAATGCCTTTTTATGTCTCTTTTACTTTCATTGTAATCCCGGAGCAGAACTTCAGTAAGAAAGCTGTAAGGGAGAAACTGTAATTATTTTATTTGTTTGTTGGTAGGTCAACAAACCTAGACTCATGGTCTCCTGAGCAACTAAGAATGATGAGCTTTGGGGGAAACAACCGTGCGCAGGTCTTCTTTAAGCAGCATGGTTGGACTGATGGGGGGAAAATTGAGGCCAAATATACATCCAGAGCTGCTCAATTGTATAGGCAAATACTATCCAAAGAAGTCTCCAAAGCCATGGCTGAAGATACAGGGTTGCCATCATCACCTGTTGCTTCTGAATCAGCCCAAGAAGCAAATGGAATTTCCAATGTCAAGATCAATGATACTCCTAAAGAAAGTTCAGTAGCAGGGCAAGGAACTTCCGATCCTCCTTCACCTAAAACTTATCATCCAGTTATGAGTACTACGGTGAAGAAGCCTATTGGTGCTAAGAAAACTGGGAAAACAGGTGGTCTTGGTGCAAGAAAGCTCACCACAAAGGTAAGAGATCTCTTTCAGCTTTTTGAGCATATAGTTTTATGGATATTCGATGTATGCATAGTTTTCTTGTTGTTATATGGCTCATTTCTGATTGTATGAATTTATTGATTGCAGCCAAGTGAAAAACTTTATGATCAAAAGCCTGAAGAACCAGCTCCTGTTGCTCCTTCCTCTAGTGGCAACACTTCAAAAGCTGGTGCATCTATTACTTCTCGCTTTGAGTATATAGATAGTGTCCAATCTGCTGAGCTCATTTCTAGTGGTCCACAAGTAATTAGTCATGTATCTCCACCAAAGTCATCAAGCTTCTTTGCTGAATTTGGAATGGATAGTGGTTTCCAGAAGAAAGGAAGCTCCAATTCTTCAAAAGTACAAGTAAGATATGTGCCCACCCTTATTGTATAGGAATGACTTCAGAAAACATTTTCAGCCTATGTGGCCTTAATATAGGTTACTGTGCACGGTGGTAATCATAACTGACATATAAATAACAGATATCTGGCAGGATTATGGGGCATATATTTTCCATTAAATGTATTTTAGCTGCATTATGATTAAATTGGTGCTAACATGAAATGGAGATATGTTTGCAGTTGGCAACCAAAATATTTGTGATTCAAATCTTAAACACATGCATCTTGGATAAATTTTCATTTTAGTGTTTGTTATATGAATTTATTCATATTAGAAAAATAAAAAAGATTATATCATATTTAAGATTGTTTAATTTGAAAATAATTATCTTGACTACTCTATGAACCTGTTCTTAGCAATTGGGAGAAGCATTTATACATCAATAATCTATTCCTATATGTTATGGAGTTTTAAGTTGTAGAATCATACGCAGCCGTGGTAGTCAACAATGGAATAAATTAAGCTTGGACTGGTTGAAGTTCCCTCACATAGTCTTGATTTCAAAATTTCTGTGGGAGTCTTGATTTGCATGCTTGGTGCTAGTTGCTTCTTGTGCATAGATGATATCATCATTTTGAAGTTCTGAGTGGTAACTGGCAGGTCTCTGTTTTTGTATTGGGTTTTGCACTAGAATTACTGATCTTGTAACAATTTTTTGTGTGTGATCACGTGGAAAAAATAATACTTCATTTAGTATGCAGTTTCTGGGTTTAAGCATATGTTTCATTACCTTATACGTATGCTATGCTGTTTGAGATACGTTCTTTACAAGACATCACAATAAAATTTATTTTTCTATAAATTTAAAGAGGGAGGTAATCTATAGCAGGATTTACCATTGACATTGGAGATAATGTGCTTCTAGAATATCTTTAGTTAGACAATCAGAAACAGTAAAACCATGTTATTGCAAAATTTTTCACAACTATATGGTCCAAATTGGTTTTCCCATTTAAACTTAAACTAAAAAAGAGGGCTTTCTTCTTATGATTGTGGAGCCTGGTGAATAGGATGGACCAGATGGTAATAGATACACATATCTACTCATTTTCTCTCTGAGATTAACTGATCCCTGTTGTTTAATCATTTGGAAGATGTTAAATTCTTATCAATACTGCATATTGCTATTCACGTGCATGCTTGGCATGGTATATGTGGTTCTTATCAACTGTCCGTGTACTCGTTCATCTTGTATATTATGTACATCAAAAGTAAACTCTTGAATTAGCCTGAAAGTTTTGCAGTTTAAAGTGAGTACTTTTTCGCTTATTAATGCTGTGATACCCTTTCCTTTTACAGGTGATATTTCTGTTCCATTTTCTTATGTAGTCTGACTTTATGTTGTTACTAATTTTCAGTGTAGTGTATCTGGTTGTTGTACTTTTAACTATGGCATACTGCTTTACTTTTCCTTTTAGCTATAGGCTAAAATTTGCGATGTGCAAAATTATTGGAATCTATTTTTGAAAATTACATAATTTAGTATCCTAAGCATATGATGTGGTTTTACATCATGTTATTACAGATTACAGAAACAGATGAAGCAAGGAAGAAATTCTCAAATGCGAAATCAATCTCATCTGCCCAATTTTTCGGTGACCAGAGTAAAGCTGATAGTGATACCCAAATTTCTTTGCAGAAATTCTCAGTATGTGCTCTCACTGCTTTTATCTGGGATTATTTAGTTCTAAGTTTCTTATTTACATGTTTAGAGAATTTGCATCCATATATTCTTTCATTTCTAGAGCTACTTGTTTCTAATATTCTTGTCCCTGTTACGTCTTGAATTGCTACCACTGCCTAGCATTAAATATAGTATAGTTGACAGTTTTAGGCAAACTCAAGTCTTTTCTGGATGGAGTGAAGGTCAGAATTTTTAGGTTCCCCCATTCACTAAATAGAAGAATTTGAAAAGAATATGATAAAGGAAAAAGTGGTTTCCTAAGAACTAGTTTGGAAGCTGTTAGAATGAAAAAGAAATCGAAGGAAGATTTGACTAATTGAGGCTCTTGAAGTCCAATTCTGTGCGCCAGACTTCTACATGTATATTTTTCTTCTTTAGTTTTGTATTTTACATTTTGGTTGATTCCTCAGAAAGTCGTTTACTCGTAAATTCTGCGTAGCACTTATTGATATAAATAACATGCTCATTCTCATTTATATATACTCATTGCTCACAGCGAACATTTATTATCAAATATATTGTTTATTAATTGGCATGTTTCTTTCCAGGGATCATCATCCATATCTAGTGCTGATCTGTTTGGTCATAGCAATAATCAATCTTCCGTTGATCTTGCTGCAAGTGACCTCATCAATCGCATCTCCTTCCAGGTATGCTATGTGAATTTCAAACATGTCTATGCCCTTGCTCGTTCTTGGCTTGTGCTATCTACTGATCAGTGGCATCTTCTTGTGTTCTTCCAACATCAGGCACAACAAGATATATCTTCGCTTAAGAATATTGCAGGAGAGACTGGGAAGAGGCTTGGTTCGTTGGCGTCCACCTTGATAACTGATCTTCAGGACAGAATCCTGTGATGCTGATGAGTTTTCAGTTTGCAATTATCTGAGCTTGTCACATTACTGGATTATATTTGTGTAGTGGAATGTAAAATGTTTCCATTATAGAATTTTTTTGGAAGAGAAGAGATTTAAGACTTTTCCAAGCTTATGACGGACAGGTGCTTTTTTATTTTGTAGGACAGCTGTTTTAAAATCATATGATTTAGTATCCCAGACAACAATGGTCTTTTTGTAAACATTATCCCGTTTCTTGCGATGAATGAAGAGAGTAAGATCCAATAGTTTGGTATGACCTTATTAAGTTCAAAGTGATATTGCCTTATGGTCTATTGCAAGCTTAGTAGTGAGTTTTTTAAATTAATAATTAATGATTAAACTATGAGAAAAATTTAAAATATTCTCTCTATGAATCTATCCAATTTCAGTTGAATTGATTAAGATTTAGTTGTAATTTTTAAGAATTACAGTAATTTAAAGAAAATATTATTTTATTAAAAGTACTAAAAAGCTTGGTTCTCTTTTAAGCAAGGTATTAGATTTAAATCTTGTGAATGAAGTAATTAAGTGCTTTTTTTATTAATCTTAGGTTAATCTCCTAAGATTATGTTTTTTATTTTTTATTTTGAAGATAATCTTTCTTTTAATAAGGAATAAGATTGTATATATAGAAATGATTTATATTTGATGTTGTTATTATTATACTTAAATAATATTTGATAGCATTTATTAATTAAATAGAATTACATAAATCACTATTTGAATCTTATCATGTTAATTGGTAATGGTTATATACTTAAAAAGGACAAAATAATTAATTATGGCACCGACATATTGTAATAAATGCCATCTTATCTTACACTCAAATATAAAATTATTTGATCTGAGGTGCAGGTGAATTGATAAGGAGTTCTTGTGGCTTAAGTGAGGTCACGGGTTTAAACCGTCCTTATGTATGCAGCCGTTTAAAACTTGAGATTAGAGTTTTGCCACCCGCAAAAAATCTATCCAACTCGAGCTGAGATTAGCTTGGGAGTGGATGACTTAAAGATATCTTCTCATAATTGAGACTCTCTTAAAATACGAAAAAAAATAAAAATAAAAATATGAAATTATCTCGAAGAGATTGAAATGGTAACTACCAACACTATATTTTACTCGAAACACTAGAAAATCCATATTTATTTATGTTTTCAATCATAAATTTTAGATTTCACAACCAAAAGAAAATTCAATTTGTTGTAGACTTGTTTGGTTTCTTGGAGACTATTTTTCCTGTGAAAATTTTACAGTGGACGAGAACGATTTCTCTTCCCTTTTTGACTGTGGCTTTGTCATTGTCTTGTTTGATTCCAGAAAACTTCCAAAACGGAAACTGGCGCTTCACTTTTCCCTCCCTTTTCAAAAACACCGGTTTTGAGCATATCTTGTAAAATCTTTCTCAACCTTCCTTTAATTTTCTTAACCCAAATCTTCTTTTCATTCCTGCCTATTTTGCATTGAAATCCCTCTGCTCCCTCTAAATTTTATGTCAGTTCTTATCATATTCGGCTCGCAGAATTTTCTCTTTTGTGTTTAATTAGAGAAATTTCCATGTTTGGGCATTTACTTGAAGTCAGTCTCCCATTTTCCCTAATAATGGGTTGTTGTAGTGAAGCTGTTGATGGGTCGTCCACATCTTGAACTGAGTCGTCTATGGTCAATAAGTGCAGGGTTTGAATTGCGGGAAGTCTTCGCTAGTCTTGGAGGTTAAACAATTCGCGCTTTGATTCGATTGGTAAGGAATCTTCAATAATTTCGGCTATTACATCTGATTCCGCTAAAACCCTAGACGGGCTTATGACCTCTGTGGAAACCCTAGGTGGGGCTTCGTGTTCTTGTAACCAATCGTCTATTTCTGCGAAGATTGAGCCTGTTGGGTCTCCAGCGTCTTCAATGAAGAATGCACAGGGGTCTTTTCTATCTTCGGATTATGATAATTTACTAGAAGAAAAGGGAGAGGGAAAAAGGGAAAAGAAAGGGGATAAAGACGAAGAAGATGACGAAGAAGGTTTCGTTGAAACCCTAGATTATGAATCCGTTGTTTCTGTGTCATCCTATGGAACCACCTCCCCACCATCTTCATCAATTGAATCAGATGAAAAGAACTGCTTTCGTGTGCCAACGGGGCCGGCTCCTAAGGAGAAGCTATGTGATAATGAGTTTTACTCAACGAGGCAAGTAGAATCCGATGAAGGCACTTCAAATTGGTGCGATTTGAAAGGCTTTAAAGCTTCTGATGAGAGGATCTTTGATGATTCTAATGATCGTTTCTTTGATTGTGAATATAATGATGTAACTGACCTTGATTATAGTTCCTCTCATCTGGTTCAACCCATCGACAGTGGGCTCCAGTCGCGAATGTCATGGCCATCGAGAGAAGACAGACGGAACATATTAGATAGGCCGCCAGCTTTTTCATATTACTGGAGGGAAACTGGACCTACTGGGGTGGTATGCCTTTTGAGATATTTGAAGTTTATCAAGTAACAAGATATATTTGCTCACTGTTTAGATGTTGAGCTCTTGTCCTTGGTTTGGTTTTACAGGGAGCTGGGCTTTTCAATCTTGGTAACACATGCTTTCTAAACGCAATCTTGCAATGTTTTACACATACTGTGCCGCTCGTCAAGGCTCTTCGTTCCTGCAATCGCACGGCTTCCTGTGAGCATGCTATATATGCTTTAGTTTAATTGAATATTGAGTTGTATCTGTTTTTTTTTTCCGCACATCAACCGGATTTTTAGTGGATTGTTGTTTTTGATAGTTGTATCTGGTTTTTTCAAAAATTGGACGTTGCTTTTGACTCATTGGTTGCTTTTGGGTGGTTTTCAGGTGGTAATGAAGAGTTCTGTATTATTTGTGTCCTTCGTGATTTCATTGAAGATTCGTTGGCTTCTTCTGGGAAAGTTGTCTCACCTTGGAAACTTGTGGACAACTTGAACTGTATCCTCTTTTATATATAAAAAGAATGGGCAAAATATGTGTTGCAGGTTGATCTATCATTTTGATATGTGACACGTTCGAGTGCATTTCTTGCTTGTTATTCGTTGTGTAAAAAATGTTTTCATTCCATTTGATTTGAATTGCAAATACCCTGTTGTTCATTCTTGACTTATGAATAATTAGACATTTCACCTAGTTTTCAGCGATACCAGCAGGAAGATGCACATGAATTCCTACAATGCTTATTAGACAGACTTGAGAGATGCTATCTGGATATGAATTCTACTCACAAAGGCTCACCTTCCCAAGAAGATAACATAGTTCAGCAATTATTTGGTGGTCGTCTTGTAAGTAAGGTATACTGGTTAAAAAGCTTTCCATTTTGGATCTACTGAGAGTACCATCTTACAAGCTGATGTTGAAGTGAAATGATCCTTTTTCAATTTTGTTTTACATTTTCCCCTACATTGTATTTTTTTAAAGTCTTGTGTTTTTACTGATAAATTTTACTCATCGTTTGGCATTTGAACTTTAGCTGCATTGCTGCAACTGTGGTTACTCTTCAGATAAATATGAGCCGCTGATTGATTTGAGTTTGGAGATTGAACATGTGGACAATCTTCAAGGTGCTCTGGAATCTTTTACCAACGTGGAAAAAATTGAAGATCCAGAATCAAAGTTTATGTGTGAGAACTGCAAGGAGGCAACTCCAAAGTTGAAACAACTTAAACTGGATCAGGTTCCTTCAGTTGCTATTTTGCAATTGAAGAGATTCAAGACTGATGGATTCCATATTGAGAAGATTGGCAAGCATTTGGAGTTCCCATTGGAGTTAAATATGAAGCCATACACTAACTGCTGTGAAGATGATGATGTGAGTGCATTGATTACTGAGTAGAAATGTTTTTAATCACTTCGGTTGGTAATGGTAATAGAGGATACAAAAGTCTAACTAGGTCCTCTTGTCGATTTAATTTATCATTATTGTGATGGATAACTACTTGATGTTTGCCTAAGAAAAGATTATGTGAGGTTAACAGCTAGTTTGGCCTCCCAAAATACATATTCTTTATGACGCCTTGCAACCTGGATCTGCTAATTACAAACTAAAAATATCTTTTCATCCTTGTTCCAATAGGTAGACTTGAAGTATCATCTATATGCTGTTGTGGTGCACCGGGGATTTTCTCCTACTTCTGGACATTACTTTTGCTTTATACGGTCATGCCAAGACATATGGCATGAGTTGGACGACTCAACAGTAAGTTTTGTTAGGTTCAACTTCTGTTTGGCTAGTGATTATTGTTCTTTGTATTGAAGGATTGAAATGCTACTACCTATATGATTGTCTTAGGGCTAGAAATAATTTATGACAGGAATTCATTTGTATTGCAGAAGTAACGCATTTCAATTTGTTTTGGTTTTATGACATTTTCCCCAAACATGTCATTTATTCAAACAGGCATCAAGGAATTCTTGTTAGTGTTTAGGAGTCGTATTACTGTTATTGTTTACATTTTTCTTCTGCTCTACCAGGCAGTTTAAAATTTTCAAAGTCGATGAAGTGACACATTTATGTTTGTCTAATTACATCTGCTGCAATTTGCAGGTTACCAAGTTTCCAGAAGAATATGTGCTATCTCAAAATGCTTATATCCTGTTTTATGCTAAAGAGGGCACACCATGGTTTTCGAGTTTGATGGGCTTGGAGAAGCTTTACCTTAATCCTAGCGCCTCAAATACTTCACCTAAGTCAGTTCTTGATGGTTTGGATGGTGACAGCAGTTCAGATATTAGTGGAACAAATAATGATGGTAGGATGGAGGGTTCAACTCTAGTTGCTGCTGACGGAATTTCTGCCAACTTAGCTTGTGAAACGATGCTTGCTGAGGCTCGGAGTATTGAAACCAGGGATGAAATGGTGGGGATTTCTCAGAAGACGGGAGAGAACGAATCTATAGTTGATGATCCCATGCTTGATATTTCCTTTCCATGTGGAAGTAATGATTGCCGTGATGGAATTTCTGAAAAGGACAAATTATTGGCTCGTTCTCCTCGTGAAGAAAACTGCAATGAGGGGAGTCGCAAAACCGAAAGAAATGATGAATTTCACCCCACAACACCAATCGGACGGAATCAACCAAATACAGAAGTGGGATTAGCAGGTGATGTTTTTATTCTACCGAAATCTTTCATATACTTCTGGTAAATGAATCTAATCAAGTAGCTGCTTAATTTTCAGGACCCAGATATCGCATCCCATTGGATCATCTGAAACCCAAGAATAACACACATTTCAAGAGACCTCCAGTGCATGCATTCAAGGGTGGAGAGAAAAGAGAAGCCGCTAGATACCTTAACAACAGCATGGTACTTACTTCGAGGTCCATGAAACTAATGAATGCTATGCTTCCGAGAAATGACAAGAAGAGAAAACTGGGATCATCCTCTTGCAAAAGGGCCAACCATCCAAGACGTTGTAAATCAATAGAGAGAGTATCTGTTTTGCGTTGAAGTGTTTTCATTTCTAGGTTGATTAATCAAGTTTTGGCGGACAGGATTAGTAGATCTAAGCTGAACAGTTAGCATGATTCACATGCGTTGCAGGGGCAAATTCGTTGTATATTGTTTCAATGCCTTCATAGGTTTTGGTATATCTTGCTGAAGCTTTTCCTTAGTTACTAGTATTTTGGCCTTGATGAGCATATTTTTGGATTTTTAAGACTTTTTTTTCTGGTTATTTATAGAACGACAAATATAAATTACAAAAATTACAACTTATCAATAACATTTCACATGTATTCTGTAAATTAATTTACCTTCTAATATTCTATGATTATGTAATTTTAAAGAATAAAGAAAGATACTAAAATTATATATAAAAATTGAAATAAAAGCAAGTTATAGAGGATTAAGATGAAATGAGGATACTTTTAAATAAATTACCAAATTATTTATGATATTGACATCTAATTGTGCATTGGTCAAGTTGAAGTTGATTACTTTCTGAGAAGGCATAAGAGAAAATACATAAGAGTTCATCGGAGAAAATACAATGTAACATGGTTATCATGTAAGAAAGGGGAGCTGCTTACAAGATTAGAGGGAATAGCCTAATTAAGGAATAATGATTGTATGTCACAAATAAAATAATAAAAATATTAATAAAGTAAGCTTCTTTTTGAGAAATGATTTCTTTATTTTAAAACCATATTTTATGTTTCTTTTCCACAAAAGTATGATAACCTAAATTTATATAAAAAATTTGAAATAAAATTAAATTATATAGGATTATGATGAAATTAAAATCCTTTTTTATAATTTACCAAATTATTTTTGCTAAAAGGCAAATCTTTCAGTACTGCCAAACAAAATAGTTCAATATAAAGATTAAAAAATAAATAATGAAAAAAGTATGCCACCAATTAGGAATAGTTCATCCTAATTCATATCAAGTCTCAAAACTCAAAAAAAAAAAAAAAACTCACAATAAAACAATAAATATTACAATTCATCTTTAATTTTATTAAGTAACAGGTAATCAATTTTAGTGTACAGGACAGTGAAACAATATGAAATTCTAATCGCCAACTCTCTTTTTAGTAAACAAAAAAATTGTTCCACCTTCATGAAACTATTTTCAATTCCTTTCCCATTAGATATGATAAACAAAGGCTACAAAGACTGCCTATCCAATACTCTTGTCTTAACTTTCCTACATCTAAATGCAAAACACAACCAATCTTTCCAATCGTGCAGAGTATAAGACTAAGCATCAGTACTGGTCCAAAGACTTACCAATTCCAACAACCTTTTAGACTAAACATACTGAAAAAATAAATGATATCTATCTTCTATATCTACATTACACAAACGAAAAATCATATCATCAACCATAATATTAAAATGTAATATTATACTCTTTGTATGTAATGTATCTAACAATAACAGTCATAAAATTAAAGAATGCCTGGGAACTTTACAATTTTTCCTGGTCACTCTTACATACCTGAGGTCAGCTGATTTTCTTTGGATCCATCATCCAAAGCAATGGTGAAATAGCCGGCAACATAGTTCATCATTTCAAATTAGAGTGGCCAAAATGGAGGACTGTCTCAGGAATTTTATGTGATGAGAAGATATAACTCAAATTAAAGGTAAATTTTACTGTTCTACAATTAAGCTGACCATGCTCTATAGAGCATAGTGTTGGCCTAATAAACAGGTGCATAATCATAGGATAAAGGTGGAAGAGATGATGATGCTCTGTTGAAAGTGCATATAAGAAGAGATAAGATCAGAAATGAAGTGGTGAGAGACAAATTGGAGGTGGCTAACATTTATAGTAAAATGAGGGAGATAAAGTTTATGTAGTTCAGACATGTTAAGAGGAGACATCTTAATGCTGCAAGAAGATTGTACATAAATATTGTACAAAAAGATGAGGAAGACAAAAGAAAAATTTAAGAGAGATGATCAAGAATGATATAGTTCTACTAAAGCTTACTGAGGACTTGAGCCTAAATAGGAAATTTTGGTGAACTAAAATATGGGTAGAGGACATCCATATAAAGGTCCTTCTCTTTTTATAGGCCTTTCAAACCTTCTCCTTCAATTTTTGTGTCTTTTAATTAGCTTAAACATTTTTGTTTGAAGTAGTAGTTCCTTTTGTTATTTTATTTATGTATTTCATGTTTTTTTCCTCTTTTCTTTATACTTTCTTTATTGTTTGTTTGTTTATTTATTTACTTACTTTTATCTTTATCTTTATTTATTTTATCTTTATTAATTTATCCATTGATGCAGTTATTTGTTTATGTATTTGTTTATTATTATCTTCTAACCATTTTTAATTTTTTTTGTAAGTCTATCGAAAACAACTTCTTTATTAGCTAGGAGTAAGGTTGCGTGCTTCTAAATCTCTCTAAACCCTACATGTCAGGATTCCCATTAGAAAGTTGTTGTTATTGTTGTCCATTCATAATCCCTCTGTATAGTATATGTGCCATTAGTAATCAAGACCCCTGCCAATTAGAAAAACCTACTATTGCTTTGCCTTCACTTTGTTCAATCCCTTTCAATGTAAATAATTTAAGCCCTTTAAATGAATGCCATTAATCCTCCTAAGATTCAACTCATATTTTTTGATAATATAGACCAAATCTTTGGGTTCCAATTTGTACAATGTTTAAAATTTAAACCACCATTCTTTCTCGAATAACACAGTTTGTTCTATCCTACTAAAGAAACATCTTTACTTTCCTCTTACTACCTATAAGAATTCTCTAAACTTCTATTCAATTCTCTTAATAATTCTTTGAAGTAACACAAGAATTGATGCCTAATATAAAAAAAGCAAGACAAAGTTAATTAACTGACTTCTCCCTGTGTAAGGTAAATGTTTACTTGCCAACTACTCATAAGATAAGTAATCTTATTAATTAACCAGATCACTTTTTAGGAGATAAAATAACTTCTAAGTATTTAATAAGAAACTTACCAAATTGGAATCTAGTTAACTGTAATTTTTCATTCCTCTCCTCCTTTTTAACTTCTTTTTCTACACACACACACACACACACACACACACACATAAGTCCCTTCGGCTAGTGGTAGTTCCTCTTTGATTTTGGCCTTTTGATGATTTTTTCTAAAGAGTATGGATGTATACCATTAAGACTAAGGATGAAGTGCTGAGAGTTTTCCTCAAATGGAAGAAGAAGGTAGAAACCCAAATAGGCTGAAGGATCAAGCAATGGTGGGGAGTATAGGAGTGATCCATTTTTTAAAGTCCGCAAAGTTGAAGACATTGTCGGATATTTCACAATTAAGGATACATCGCAACAAAATAGGATGGTAGAACGTATGAACTAGACATTTTTGGAGACAGTTCGGTGTATTTTGTCCAATGTTGGGTTGGGCAGAGAATTTTGGGCTTAAACCGTTACATATGTTTACCATTTTGTCAACTGCCTACCATCTAACGTTATTGGTGGTAAAACGTCATTGGAGAAATGGTTTAGAAAACCTACTATTGATTGTTATTCCTTACATTTGTTTAGTTCCACTACATATTGTCATGTTAAGGAGTCAAAGTTAGATCTACGTGCAAAGAAAGAAATTTTCATAGAGATCACCTTTGGTATGAAAGGATATCATCTTTGGTGCCCAAAGTCAAAGAAAATAATTTTTAGGAGGGATGTTACCTTTGATGGATCTACTATGCTAAAAATGGTGAAAACTAAAAATATTGAGCAGACAAATGGTACTCTAAAACAGGTGAAGTTTGAAAAAAGAATTATTACCCCAATAAATGATAAAGCAAATGCAGAAACTCTTGTGATAAACGAGGAGTCAGATGAAGAAGAGGTTCCAACCCAAAAACCTCTACAGCAATAATTACCAATTACATCGAGAAAGCCAAATAGGAACACTCAAGTACCTACTCGTTATGTTAATATGGTGGCTTATGCATCTACAATTGAAATTAATGACAATCCTACCACTTATAAGGAAGCAGTGTGAAGTTCAGAAGAAGATAAGTAGAGGATAGCCATGAATGACGAAATACAATTCCTTCATAAGAATCAGACGTAGAAGCTAGCTAGTCTCCCTAAGGGAAATAAGGCAATTGGATACAAATGGGTATATGCAAAGAAAGATGAATTTCCTGACAAGAATGATGTTCGTAAGACTGGTGGCCAAAGGCTACACTCCGACCGAGGGAATTGATTATAATGATGTTTTTTTTCTCCAATTGTAAAACATTCCTCCATTCGAAATTTGTTGGCTTTGGTAGCATAATTTGGTATGGAACTAGTTCAATTGGATATAAAAATTGTGCTTTTACATGGAGACCTGGAGGAGGAAATCTATATGACTCAGCCTGAAGGTTTTTAAGTTGTTGGAAAAGAGAAAATAGTGTGCAGGCTTGAAAAATTATCGTATGGATTAAAGCAATCTTCGAGGCAATAGTACAAGTGATTTGACAAGTTTATGATGGGGTAGAAGTACACAAGAAAAAAATACGACCACTGTGTGTATTTGCTCAAGCTACAAGACAGATTCTACATATATCTTCTTCTCTATGTTAATGATATGCTGATAGCCTCTAAGAGTCTGACAGAGATTGAGAAATTAAAGACTCAATTGAACAGGGAGTTTGAAATGAAGGATCTAGGCGAAGCCAAGAAGATTCTCAGCATAGAGATAAGCAGAGATAGGGAATTAGGAAGAATTTGTTTGACTCAGAAATAGTATATGAGAAAGGTAATAAAATGTTTTGGCTTGAATGAAAAGTCAAAGTCTGTCAGTACTCCGCTCGCTCTTCATTTCAAGCTCAGTGCATTTTTGTCTCCAAAGAATGATGTAGAACGGAAATACATGTCAGAAGTACCATATGCAAACGTTAATGGTAGCTTGATGTATGCAATGGTATGTATAAGGCCCGATATTTCATAGGCAGTTGGCATTGTGTACAAGTATATGTATGATCCTGGAAAAGAATATTGGCAAGTTGTGAAATGGATTATGCGGTATATTTTGAACACTGTAGATGTTGGTTTGGTATTTTAGCGGGATAAGCAAGACGGTCTGTGTAGTTGGATATTGTGATTCTGACTATGTCAATGATTTTGATAGGCGCCGATTAATTAATGACTATATGTTTACTCTTATAAAGGCATTAGTCAATTAGAAGTCTACCTTACAACAAACAGTTGCTTTGTTGACTAGGAGATAGAGTAAACGACAGCTACAGAGGCTATGAATGAGGCAATTTGGCTTCAAGGATTACTTGGTGAATTAGGGGTTCGACAGAAGCATATCAAAGTGCATTGTGATAGTCAGAGTGCTATCCTTTTAGCAAGGAACCAGGTTTACCATGCAAGGACGAAGTACATTAATGTCTGTTATCACTTTGTACGAGAGGTTCTAAAAGAAGATGGAGTAGCAATCCAGAAGATTAAAACCAATGAAAATCTACTAATATGTTGACAAAAGTGGTGACTATGATCAAGTTCCAACATTGTCTGGACTTGATCAAATATTGCTAAAAATTGAAGATGGGCGCTTTGAAGCATATTTGGAGACATTACTGAAGATAGTTTCATTTGTAAGAGGATTTTGATAATAAAGATTTGAAAATATGCCAAATTGGAGAATTGTTGACTTTGTGAGATATGTACAAATCTCATATTTTAGAAACACAAAAATGAGAGAGCCTCCTTAAGCTATAAAAGGAGGGCTCCTTTACGGCTTCACCTTTGTTGAACATCCCAAAATTGCCTATCTTTCCTTAAGGCAAAAATTTCTCTTTTTGTAATATTTTTCTTGTATTATTTCTTTGAAATAGTCAAACATTAATTCAGTAGTATAAGAAGAAGTAGGCATAATTGGTTGAACCTAGTTAAATTTTGATGTTTTTATTTGTCTGTTTAATAGCTATTATTGGGTATAGTTGTAGTGAATCATTGTGCTATTAAATTACATTTGTCTAGGAAAATTCTGTCCAAGGAGATTGAGTTTTAAGTGGAACCGTTTGTGACTTCTCTAATCTTTCTTGAGAATTTACGTGGTATGATTTTACAATACAATCGTTTATACTCTATTCACCGATGCAATAGTGCCCGTGGTAAAAATTAACTCGAGTTTCCACAACATTGAGGTTTTTACTGGTCATTTTTGTATTTGGCAAATGGTACAATGGTGATATAAAGGCTTCAATGGTCATTGATGAGATGTGTTAGTACCATAGTAATGTGTGTTATGTTAGTAAAAAAAATCAAAATTTTAACGTAGCTAATGCTAATATTTAGTAATTTTGTGTATAGTTGTTTGTAACGTCTTTCAATATGTTGTAGAACAAAAAGTTACTAAAATAATTATTATGTTATCCAAATAACTAATAAGTTAAATATTAAAATTCACATCAAGAGTTGTAATGAAGTTATACTTAGCCAATGAAAATAGTTCAATCAAGTAGCGTTACTTCTTAGACAAAATAGAAAGAACCCAAATCTCATTTCCACGGAGAACAAAGCCAGAGAACCAGTAGCTAGGTGTGTGATTCTTAAGTTTGAGATCTTCCCACTTGCTATATAACCCTTGTACACAAGTTCACCAAGTAGGGAAAAGGACAACTCTTGAGCAAGTACACATCGAACACGACATCATCGAATAAGGACAAGTTCATCGACCCGTACTTGTGATTGGAATAGTTTTGCGACAAGCAATTGTTGCTGGAGCGGAAGAAAGTTATACTCGAACATACGGAAACCATTACAATGTCGATTTGTTACTTTTTACAACGATAATATCCTATGTTTAGTCCCACTCTGAGAACTAGCTTAGCTATTGCCATTTCATGCAATGTGATATTACCGAAGCTTTCTCGATAGTTTACTTGTCATTGATGCTTATTCTATCCTTGTTTCCTAGAGGTATTATACCCATTTGTCAAAACTTTGGATGAGCCTCTTCAAGTTGCATAGGCCTTAACACAAAAACTTAACATTATTGTATCGAGCTGAAAATGGACTTGGGTTACGTCGAGAGATAATAAAGCAAACCATAGGTTGCCTCTGATGCTTCTGATTGGTTGTCTTCTATAATAACATTTTTGAACTAAGTATAAATATATATATCAATCAAAACGAATCACCAAGGCTTCTCTTCCTAGCTTTTGTTTTTCTGTATTAATAAAAACTTATCACCAAAACTTCCTTCACGGATTGGCTACTGATCATATGTTTAGTTTACTGGTCAGAAAAGTCCAAGTTGCAGATATGCAAAACCCCTCGAGAACAAAGAAAGGCGGAGCAAGATTAGTGGAAGATCGGATACAACCAAAGTCTTCACGATCAGGCAGGACTGACAAGCATGTGGTCATAGTTATGGATGGTCTCAAAGAATTCAATGCAGAGCCACTTCAATGGGCGCTAGAGAATGTGGCGTCCGCCGGATGCCCGGTCACCCTCCTTGGTGCGATGCCTTGGCTTAATATTCCTTGTGAGTATATTGCTTAAACCTTTATTTAAAGTGCCATATAGCGCTTTGCAAGTGACTTGAAATGATATTGTTTTTATTCCTAGAGTTCTGTTAAGTAATAGCTGATTGGGATTTGAAACAGCAAGTGGAGTAACCTTGTTCTCGTTGTTGTCTGTCTTGTATATCTGGTCTACAGTGTTCACAAAGACGTTGCAAGATGTTTGGTCTGGGGAATTTGAAGAACTATCTGCTTCAAATGAATATGGTGAACTGAGGAGAGATGCTAGGTATCAGAAACTTCAAGCGGTGCTGGACCTCTGCCAAACATTTGGGGTATATCCAAGGAAACTCTTCCCTCCTGAAACAGATGTAGCTTTTGATTCAACGATCCTTTGATGCAGGTTGTCCCACAAAAAGAGATCGTAATGGGGTTTCCTTTGAGAACGTTGGTGGTAGAAAAGATCACAAACCTCCAGGCCACATGGGTGGTCTTTGACAGGCAAGAAAAGCTTAACGAATGCTATCCTTGTCATAGTTGTTGATTAAGTTAATTGTTCTCTGACAGGTATCAGAGAAAACACAGACAGTTTTTCGCAGAGAAAATACAGTGTAACGTGGTTATGATGAATGAAAGTGGAGAGGCCGACATGATTAGGGGGAAGTCAATGATAGGAATGACTACTCCGCAGGTCTTGGTATCTAAAGATTGGAAGCAGGCTGAGCACTGACGAAGCATGATTGTTAGTATAGGATCTCTTTATTAATGTCAATTGAAGATGCCAACTTCTTTTGTGCTTTCTTTCCCTTCTTGCTTAAATTTTATAGTAATAAGACAACTGAACTACCACCGTTGTGCCTTTTGTGTTACATGAAGTTGAATCCATCGATGTTAACTATGGCATGTTCACTATATTCCAAGAAGACGTCTAATTAAGGTAAAGATGGCAGCCATCTTCCTGACGTAGAAAGTTATACTAGTCAACCTTGAAACTTCAGAGCATTCGTAAAATGTCCTGTTCCTAAACATTTTTGGTCATCAACTGCCTAAATGGATTAATCATTGAGAAATACTTGGCGGAATAGCATAAGATTACAGTGAATTATATATAGTTTGGTAATATTGTTAAGTGACCGTTTCATCACAATAGCTTAAGCTGTTGTGTGAGGCCAACTTAATTGGTTTTATATATTCACTAACACACCCCCTCAAGTGAAAGCCCTTTGGGCTTGAAACTTGCACAGGCTCACTCTACTTTGTGCTGAATATTAGGTGGGTGGTAGAATTTGAATTCACGACTCTGATACTATGTTAAGTGACCGTTTCACCAAAATAACTTAAGCTGTTATGTGAGGCTAACTTAATTGGTTTTATATATTCACTAACAAATATTACTCTCCTTTTTACAATTTCAATCTTTTCGTTCATATTTTTAGGTGTTATTTGATTGACTATTTGGCGTATTATACATATAAAATCTAAAATCTTCATGCAATTAGACTTTCATGGAAAATTATGTTATAGGTATTAATTACTACGAGGAAGGAACTTCAAAAGATCATACATGCACTTAACTGACAAGATTGTTCCCCACATCACAGTCGATACATATATTAACTAAATAATTAAGCTTTATTTTGAAAATGACGGTAGAGATATATAAGTGAAAGTCGCGAGGGCTGGGTGTGAATATCTCGACTAAGGAACATATCCAACACCATGGCCACCTCCTGCACCTCCACCACCTCCGTATCCAACTCCAGGACCATATCCCCCTCCTCCGCCACCTCCAGAGCCACCACCACCTCCACCGCTGCCACCTCCAGCCCCACCACCATGACCTCCTCCTTCTCCTCCACCATATCCACCTCCATGTGCCCCTCCAGCACCATAGCCTCCTCCACCACCCCCACCACTTCCACCGCCTCCTCCGTACCCTACACCATGTTCTCCACCATAACCACCACCGGCACCTCCACCTTCGCCTCCTCCATATCCTGCACCATGTTCGCTTCCTGAACCGTATCCACCACCACCACCAGTGCCCCCCCCCCCCCCCCCCCCCAAACCACA